>CATIWR010402138.1:0-43151 GCA_949677035.1 Omphalea diandra
TTTTGATAGATCTGGGCAACTATTCTCAAGCATACGGGTAAGGAATCTAATCCAACCTTGTTCGTATCACATAGCAAGATTAGAGGCCATTTGGATTCTTTTAGCCTTGACATGTCATATGAATTTTAAACTTTTTCAAATGGATGTAAAAAGCGCATTTTTGAATGGCATCATTAAGGAGGAAGTCTATGTTGAACAACCTTCCAGTTTTGAGTCACATTGTTTTCCAAACCATGTTTTTAAATTGAATAAAGCCTTATATGGTTTGAAAAAAGCTTCAAGAGCTTGGCACGAAAGGCTTAGTTCATTTCTCTTAAAAAATGATTTTGAAAAAGAAAAGGTGGATACCACACTTTTTGTTAAAAAACACAAACATGATACATTAATTATTCAAATCTATGTTGATGATATCATTTTTGGTGCTACTAATGAATCTCTTTATGATGATTTTGCTAGGTTATGACTAGAAAATTTGAAATGAGCATGATAGGAGAGCTCAAGTTCTTTCTCGATCTATAAATCAAGTAATCCATGGAAGGGATCTTCATCAACCAAGCTAAATATACAATGGAGACACTCAAGAAATTTGGCATGGATGGTTGCAAGGTAGCTACAACTCCAATGAGTGGTACCATTAGGCTAGATAAGGATGAATCGGGCAAACTGTTAGATGAAAAAAGATATCGAGGTATGATCGAATCTCTATTTTATCTTACTGCTTCTAGGTCAGATATCTTGTTTAGTGCTTGTATATGTGCTAGGTTCTAATCCTCTCCTAGTGATTCTAATTTGAATACTGTTAAGAGGAATTTTAAATATTTTCATGGCACAATTCACTTAGGGTTAAGGTATCTTAGGGATTCTTCCTTTAGCCTCGTAGGATATTCATATGCGAATTATGCATGTAGCTAATTAGATAGAAAAAGCACTTTCAGAACTTGCCAATTTATAGGTGAATGCTTAGTTTCTTGGTTTAGTAAAAAGCAAGTATCGGTTGCCTTATCCACCGTAGAAGTTGAGTATGTGGCTGTTGATTGTTGTTGCACCCAAGTCCTTTGGATGAAACAATAATTAAAAGATTTTGGCAAAGTGATTGATCATATTCCTATTAAATGTGATAACACAAGTGTTATTAATCTCTCTAAGAATCTCATTCAACACTCTAGGAGCAAAAACATAGATATTAGACATCATTTTCTTAGAGATCATATGCAAAAGGGTGATGTTGTATTAGAATTTATTGACACAAATCATCAACTTGCAGATATTTTTGCTAAACCTCTAAATGAAGAAAGGAAGAACTTCATTAAAAGAGAATTGGGAATGCTTGATGGAAGTTCCCTAAAGTGAAAATTTTTGTTCTTATATGTGATATTGCTATGTGTATTGATATTTGTTGATTTGTGATATTTGTGATTGATATAGTAAAATGGATCACAATTTTTTCAAAATTCAACTATTTTTCATTACTGGCTCATAATTCACGGTCAATTTCCTTGCTTCACGGTTGCAAATTATAAGTCAATTTCACTCGACTGTCAAACATTAACTCGTGGTCTCGACATCTTCGCTCCACTGAGAATTTTGATGAAATTTTCAAATTTTTGATTGTTAAGGCGCGTATTCCCGAGGAAAATTTGTCTGTTACTCACATTTTCCAGAATTCGCAGTCATGACTCATAGATTTAAGGACGCGAATTAGAGTAACTGCCTAGACATTTAAGTGATTTGACTGCCAACCATTGCCAACTCTTCATTAATGCATTTTTAGCTGTTTATAGCCATTTTTACACCCTTTCAAAGGTTATGAATACCCTCTTCAATAGTGACATTCTCATTACTATTCTAAACATCTCCACTCTCTGAAATCTCTTTAAAATTCTCTCAAACTCTCTTCCTCTCTTGCTATAGCTGTAAAGAAGTTCTCTAGAGCAGACAAAGGCAAGGCAGTGGCTCAACCCTCTGCACCCCCTGTCCTCCATCTCATGAAAGGAGTTACTAAGGAACAAAAAGATAGGTACAAAGCCAACTCATCCAAGATCATTCTCCCAAACAAGATACCCTCAACTTTTATATTGGAAACCTTGGGTATCAACGCAGAATATGAGCTTTCCTCTCAAATTTAGGCTGGAACGAGTTCATCTTTTGAGATGAACTTGGTTACAAAGAGGTTGTATGAGAGTTTATGTGCACCGTCTAATTGAGTCAAAAAGCCAATTTAAGAGCAGGGTAATACGGGTTAGTGTTTTGGGCCTTTAAAAACCCTTTTTACATTTTTTTCGACCAATTATCTTCTCTCTTTAATTTACAAGTTGGAGAAAACATCCCCTTCATAATCTCTGCACTTGATGTTATATATTCCGTGTTTTGGTTGAAAATCTCCATAGAAACCAAACACGACCCCCGCTCTTCTTTGTCTAAACACATCAAATCCCTACCCCTTTGGATATTCCATTGTATCATCACCTTTTCTATAAATGCAAGAGGTGATGGTAATGAGAAAATGTCCCAAAAAGACTTGACATTCTTTTTTTGCCTTATCAAAAATAAACCAATCCAAACTGGATGGTACCTTATGGATCACTGCCTTCACACATCACTGCCATATATTGTTTTGTTGGAGCCCTTGATGAGGAAAAAGAAAAATTCCTCACTAGGAAACTTTTACCTTCACAAAACTTCTTAGATCTCACCTACCTTATAAACGCCAAAGCTATTCATCCGAACACCTATACATATACCCTAGGCGCAGTTGGAGCAAAGAAAATGGAAACTTCACAAGCTTTAAAAAGGAAAATGTTCCACATTGAAGAAGGCACAATTCAAGTCGCTCCTCCTTAACCAAAACCTAAGACCAAGTTGTCTCTTGCCACCATTGATCGAAAACTCGATAAGATGATGAGAATGATGAAATGAAGATTCCTATTCCTCTCACATCTTCATAGTGACATGGTGGATCTTCAAGAGAAGTTAAGGGTTCCTCCTTGTCATCTTTCAGACTACACCAAATTTGAAGATACATAAGATGGAGATGATAATGAAGACGAAGTTGAGGATGGAGATGAAGCACAAGGAGCCACACATGAGTAAGAGGAAGCATCTTTTGAAGATGATGATGATTCTCCTACTCTCTAGATTAGGGATCCTTTATATTTTCTTATTTCTTTATGTTTTTGTTTAACAATATTATGATCCCATAGTTATATATATAAAAAAAGTTTATAATTCTTTGTCTTATGTGATTGATGAATTTTATCTTTATGTTTTGCATTCTCCTTTTGCTCCTTATGTATACTTATGCTTGTTTTGATTTCCCTCTTACATCCTCTTTTTGATTTTGCCAAACGGGGAGAGATAGTAAGATTCTAAGTTTAAGGGGAAGAAAAAAATAACTTGAAAATTATAACATAAGTTAAGGGGGAGATTCATACCTTTATACTTAATATTTTTTTTATGATTGAATGTCATACGTAAGAAACTTTTACCTTAAGTATTATTCATTGAAATTTTATCTCAACTTTACTCCAACTTAATATTTCTGCATTATTTTCCCTTTGGATAAATCTAAGTTGTCAAAATCAGAAAGGGGGAGATTATTAGACTAGGATGGTTAATCCTAAGTCTTAAACCTCTTTTGATCTTGACAAAGGAGATTGATCAATTCTAATGTTTCAATTAAGGGTTGTTTTGCAGTTTTTAGATAGTATCTAAATTTTAAGTTAGAAAAAGCTCAAAGTCTCTAAAAAAAGCAAAGTGCCTCCTAATTCGCGATCGCAACTTCATAAATAGCGACCGTAAACTAGACCAAGGTAGGTTGACAAATTGGACAGACGAATTCATGGGCCACTTCTCTGCCACAGCTAATTCAAAGAAAGGAGAGCCAAAGTCACAGATGAATTCACAGTGTGTGTCATGCCTCAGTCGCGACCGTATATTTCGAAGTAACTCAAGAGGGAATCAAGTCCACAACCACAGCTTGAAAAGTGTCCTAGGTAACCGTTGGAAGACAAAAATCGCAATGGCAACTTATGAGTAGTGACCATAAATCATGAAGAAGAAGATGAACATTTTGACAGACGAATTCGCGTCCTTAGTCGCGGCTCGTACAAGAAAAATCGTGACTGCTACTTTTATGATCAGCTAAAAGGCAATGACTATATTTTCCTGGCGAACCAATGGGAAGATGACAAGTGGACTAGCCTTTAGACAGAAATGGAGATTTTTGTAGCAAGTTTTGGCTCCTGTATGAAATTGAAAAATCGTAACCGTGAAAGAGTAATAGCGACCGCGAATAAAGCCTGACAAGCATTTAATGCAAAAATCTATCTAATATATTTTGGAGATTTGCTACCATTTTTATTGCAATGTCTCTTTGGTAGGTAGAGGCTATAAATACCTCACCAAATAGATGTAAATGCAAGAAAATTCATTAATTTGTAACCCAAACTCTTGCAATTTTGCTACTCAATCTTTTCTCTTCTTTAGGTGATTGTTAGGTGTGAGCATAAACACCATTTGTAAAGGTTGTAGTGTGAGCCTGTAAAAACACTAAAAGAGGTTATTGTGTGAGCCTTAAAAACATAAGTGTAAAGGTTGTTATGTGAGCCTCCGAAACACAAGTGTAAAGGTTATTATGTAAGCCTTGAAAACACAAGTGTAAAAGTTTGGTGTGAGCTTATAAATACCATTAGAAGATAGTGGAACACCTAATTGCTAAGAATTGGACAGTGGACGTAGAGTTGATTATACCCGAACCACTATAAATCTTATGTCTCCATTCTACTCATTTTCTTTCTTACCTTTTTGTTTTAATTTTTATACACCAATTCAACCCCCCCTTCTTGGTGCCTAGGGCTAAAACACCTTGATGGAAAGAGATGTCCTCAGCACAGTAACTATGAAGTACTTGTGCTTTCATACATTTATGGAGGAAGGGTAGTTGTTGAAAAGCCTCGTGTCTAGGCAGGAAGAGACATGGCAATGATCTTCACTCAAATGATTTGAAAGTGTATAGACATGCTTGAACACATCGACGGTAAAAGGCATACCCTTCTTCCAGCCAATAAGTACATCCCCACTAAGATCCTTAAGGAGTTAGGGCTAAACTAGGAAGGAGACATCTTGTATATGGTAAATACTTGCTATAAGGGTAGAAGCATTGGCAATCGAAGGCTAGCCTTCAGGTCCTCCTCTTACAAATAAATTATTTTGATGACAAACTAGAAACACCCTCATCTTTGGCAAGTAGGCTTAGCACAAACTCACTCAAAATTCTATATTACTTATGAATTTTAAGCAAGTCACATAGGGTCATTCCACTTGAAATCTCTGAAACCTGAGGGTTAAACCTTCGCATTTTAAGAGGCACTGGCTGAGCCACCAACTCTACTAACTCAACATGCTCTACTTCTTCATTTCCAGCTCGTCCGCTTGGGCTAACTCCATCTTTGTTCCTCATTTTTCTAGCAAACACCCCTTCTCTTTACTTGTCACTTTATTCATTTTCTCTTTAATAAATACTTTTTCATCAATACCCATTTTTTTACCTATGTTCTTTAAGTCCTTTATAGTGTAGTCCTCACCATAAGTCTCAAGTAGTGTTAGGTCTTTGATGTATGCAAAGGAAGAAGAAATAGTCTTGCTTTAATGATCCATCTTAAAAAGTTCAAGAATGAAAAATTCAAAAGAAGAAGGAAACCTACAAAATCTAGAATTATGACTCACCTTCCATAAATTTAAAATTGAAATCCTCAAATGCAAAAGTCAGTTAGTCCAATTTTTAATATCTAGAAATAAGAAAGCAAAAGCTTTCTCACAACAATAAGAGAGCAAAAGCTTTCTCATAACAATAAGAGAGCAAAAGCTTTTAGAAATAAAATGCAACCAAAAGAGAATAAACTATTAAAACTCCCTATTTATAGTCCTTGAGGAAAAAGATAAAGTGTTTGAGCTAGGTAAATAATCACTTCATCAAATGATTGCCTAAAGTAACTTAATCAAGCAACATGTGGCATTACAATTGATGGGATGTTTTGAATTTTCATTTGAAATTCAAAATTTCCTCTCAAATAATTAATAGCTTAGATTGGTTCAACAATTTTAACTATTAACTCAACCATAACAGATCAATCATTTTCTTTCACTAAATTTGAGATGTAATGGGACTCATATTAAGGGGACATGTGATATTGTCTAAGTAAATATGGGCTAGGCCCATATATATATATAAAGACTGGTTCGACCCTATAAAATCACAATAAAGTAGCAAGATCGGCTCGACATAAAATAAGGCCCGCAAGTTCATAGGCTAGCATGGCTCAACCCATGTAAGGACACTTAGCCCATGACTCATCCTAAGTAAGAAATAATGGCTCCTCATTAAGAAGTTAGTCCTTATTAGGAAATAACACTCTTAATCAAGAAATAATCCAAGTCTTGCTCTAACATGGAAACAAGCTACTTTAACCCTTATACAAAGGACCTCACCATATATTTCTCACAATTTACATTCACTCACCTTATGTCTCTCATAGATCACTAACTTAAGCATTAGAGTGGACTTCCAATAATTGGTTGGACATCGATCTCGCCCAGGCCAGTAGCTTCAACCCTTTTTCAACATTTCCTAAAAGAGTCAATTGATGAGGGCATGAAATGAAATTATTACAAGATCTTCCAATATCAATTTTACATTGAAATAAAAGATGATCTCACTATTGTTATCTTGAAGGAATCTAACTGATAGTAGCTAAGCCCACCACATCAACCTAAGTAGACCTAGCCAAACAACTACTGTGGTAAGCTCCATAACAACATATAGAATCATACAATTATATTTGCAAGTTCAAATTATTATTGTAATTGATATCTAAAAAATGACATGTAACACTATAATCATATTAATTTCATAAAAAAAACTTTAATTGATTATGTAAGTTTTGTTCTTTATTTGGATGGTTGCTTTTAATTATAATCCTAGATAAATAAGAAATGATAAATTAATAAACTAATTACAGTTTAAGAATGTTTTGTTCACTTGGATATAATGGCTTGCTATCATGATTTTTTAAATATTATATTAGGATAAGATATAAATTACCCTTTCATATTTGGACTGAGGAACACATAAGCCTCTAATATAAACTTTAGAATAAATAACTGTCAACATTGTTTATTAAGGTTAATTAAGCCCTAGTATAATTAGAGCTTAACTTGAAAAATGAGCTTAATGTTAAATGACATCAGAATAACATTATTAAGCTTCTTAATTACTACTCAACAGTCATCAATAGTAGTCAAATAAAGATTCTCCAATCTCATAAACAAATCCTCAATTCTTTTTCTTTGAGTTAAACCCTAGCTTATAATGAAATTACTGAAACAAACCCACATTTGAAGGAAGTTGTTGTAATTCATGAGGGTGGAAATATGGAACATGGTAGTGGACCTAACACTGTCAAAGTAAGGAAATTTTTAAAAGAATCTTAAGGTTAGTGAAATTTATAATGC
Source organism: Omphalea diandra (assembly GCA_949677035.1). Classification (NCBI taxonomy): domain Eukaryota; kingdom Viridiplantae; phylum Streptophyta; class Magnoliopsida; order Malpighiales; family Euphorbiaceae; genus Omphalea; species Omphalea diandra. The sequence goes on from CATIWR010402138.1 coordinate 7,510, forward strand.
ATATAGGTTTCTTTTAGTTATTTAAGTGTGTTTTCCATCATTGTCAAATAAAAAAGAGTTTAATTTTGTCAAAATTGAGAAGTGGTCTTGATTTGTTTGTTTTTCATTTAGAGGTTCAGTTTCAAAGTAATTAAACAATAAAAAAAGTAATTAATTTAGGATTTTTATTACTTTAGGGTTTATTTCTCGGGTTTGCAGCTAACAATGTTAAAAATTATTAAAAATGAAATTAGGTGTTTGAATATTTAATATTTAATGGTAAAAATACATACGTCAATTTATATTTTTTTAATTATTATAAAATGAATATTGGTATTGATTTAAGGTTTAATTATGGTGGGGAATGGAAGATTGAAGATGATGAATTGGTATATGCTAATGGTGAGATAAATGTTCTTGTTAACTTTGATTCAGATTATTTGACTTATGATGCACTTGTTGTCAAGTATAAAAATGATTTGGGAATTAGGAATGTAAAAGCTATGTTTGTACTTAAACCTAGACATGACTTAATTGATGGGTTATTTTTAGTACCTAATGATGACACTATTAGGAGAGTTTTAAATTGCATTAACAAATGTAGTTGGGTGGGTGAGATAAAGAGTATCTAAGCATAAAAGTTAGTGAGGCTGGGGATACAGGGGCTAAGGAGATTATTGGGGCTACTGGTATAGGGGATGGTGAGAGTGTTGGGGCTCATGGAATTAATGAGGGATTGACACAAATCCTTCTATTTACAATGATTCCTATTTCTTAAATCATGCCTTTGAAATACCCATATAGCCTTCTATAATGAACCAAATTGAAAATGTAGAAAGAGTAAGGAAGATGGTAACTTAGGTGCAAATATGTACAATGGTCTTAGCGGCTATGTAAGTGAAAAAGATGCAAAAGAAGTTGATGCTGAAAATGAAGAAGAAAGTGGTGACTGCTATGATGGGGAAAGTGAAGTATAAGACACTACACCACCAAGTGAAAGGTTAGGTATGATGGCCACCCCTTATGTTGGGAATGACATTTGCTAAAGTTATAGAAGCTAAGGAAGCCATAGCTAAATATGTAGTGGCTTTAGGTGTAAAGTTGAAAAACAAGCCCAATTGAGTCATATAGGATTAGTGTTAGATGCAATTATGAAAAAGATTGTCCTTTTGTGCTTCTAATCTTTAAAGATGGATTAACAGTGAAGATTTTAGTGTGAAAACACAACTGCTTTAGGCATTATTCAATTTCTAGTGCTAGTCCTAATTTTTTAGCTAAATATTTTAAAGATAAAGTGTAGAAGAATCCTAAATATAGGGTAGTAGCTATGAATAGTGATGCAAAAAAGATTCTTAAGATCAGTGTGAGTGAAGCTAAATGCAAGATGGTAAAAAGATAAATTTTAAGAGAATTAGATAGGAGATTCAAAGTAGAGTTTTTAAGGCATTAAAGAAGAGCAACCTAGGCACTAAGGTTGAGATAGAGTTATGTAAAAAGGCTTTCAAAGAGCAAATGGGGGTCTTTAGAAGAATGTTAATATGTTTTGAAGTTTGTAAACAAAATCGGCCTATGGGTAAAGGCCTTAATGGCTATTTTTTGAAGGGTGTGACTAAGAGACAAGTATTTGTAGTAGTAAGAAAGTATGCAAATGACCAATTGGTGCTAATTACTTAGGCAGTGGTTGACAAGGATAATAAAAACCATTAGGGGTGGTTCTTATGTTGGTTGGCTTAAGAGTTGCATTTTAGTGATGATAAAAAATCACTTTAATCTCAGATATGCAAAACAAATTTGTTAGAGTCAATATAATCATATTTGATATTTTGCTTTTGCTTATCATCTTTATATGCTACATTTTAACTATCTTATATATATTGGGTATAATTGATGTTGTTGGTCAAGTATTACCTAAGATAGAGCACAAATACCAAGCATATATATGTCAATTGAAGCAAAAAGTAAAGAGGAGGTGAATTGAAGAAGAAGTTTTAGATATGTGCTTAGAGCACCTTTTATGAAGAATTCAAAGATAATTTGAAGAAATTGAGTGAGGTTAGTATGTTATTGGTTTATTGAATGTAAATATGTTCTGATTTATGGTGAGATATATTTGACAAAGAAATATAATTGATTTTAACAACTTAGCAAAAAAGTAGTTGAAGATTTGATGAAATACAACCCTTTCTATTGGTGTAGAGCTTACTTTAGTGACAGGTGGAAGTCTTACATGGTGGACAATAACATTATAGGGTCATTCAACTCTTGGAGATTGGTAGCTAGGCATAAGCTTACTATCAACATGATAGAAGATATCATATTATAAACAATGAATAAAATTAAGGATAACAAAAAGTTAGCTGATAAATGAGTGAATGATTAAAGTCCAAAAGCTATGGAAATGTTACATGACAACAAGGATAATGCTTTGGATGCAAAGTGATCTTCAATGGTGATTTTAGGTATAGGATAAGGGAAGGTGAGGATAAGCATATAGTGATGTTATACAAGCATCAATGCACATGTAAAACATGAGATCTCACTAGAATCCCCTATGAGCTTGCCATTTGTGCTTTATACCACTCTAAAGGTGATCCTTTATCAGTTATGAGCCACTTATCTCAAAAGATATCAGCATCCTATGTAACCTATTCCAGGTAAGAAATTTATAATGTGAAAGGAATTGCAACTAATTGAACCTCTACCAATGCCAAAGTTAGTTGCAAAACCAAGGAAAAAGAGAATTAGGGCTTTTAATGAGTCTAACACTACTGGCAAGGAAAAAAAGTTATGAGATTTGTAGAGGTGAATGACATAACAAAATTAGTTGTCCAAATAAGGGCAATGAGGTTTATATTAATTCATTTTTTTATTGTTTTATTAATTTAAATTTTTTATTTATAATTGAATTATATTATAACTAACAAGTGACAACTACTAAGAGACTTACCCCTACTCAAACACAAGTATGGCTAAGGGATAAGAGTTGTATTTGCAATCAGCCATTGAGGAGTTACCCCTGCAATAAGCCATGCAAGAGTTGCATCTACAACAGGCCATGAAGGAGCTATGCCTATACCTAGAGAATAACTTGCTTCATACTTAACCTTCCATGGAAGTAGTTCCAATATAAGTAGATCATCAAGACCAGTTGGATATGGGCACTTTGTTGATCTAAATATTGGAGGTATAATACTGAATGTAAGTGATACTAATGTCATTTTTCCTTTCCTAATTAGATATCAACTTTCTTTTCTTTCATTTAAATGTGAGTTTCTATAAATTTTGCAACTTAGAATGGGAAGTGAAACTATTATTGTAGAAGGATCTTTCTAGTCTAATGTTGGATCTTCTAGTCTGATGTTGACCCTAATGCCCAGATAAGGTTTTCAATAACTAATGAAAGATAGCTAAGAAGGAAAAGATATAAAGCACTTGCGGGAAGCCCCACAAGGACAATTAGCTTTGTTGGAGATGGCTCAAAGTTGCCATTGCAACCTTCGGCTCTACACTTGATGGGAGCTCCTGTAGCTACTAGGCAATTGCAAACACAAAAAGATGAAATGAAGGCTACGCAAAGATAACTTGAGAAGATCCAAGTGGTTTTGCAATAACACAATCCCAATAGCTTTGAATAGGAATTACCATCATTTTGTTGATAATTTTGTGCAGATAAAATTAGGTTGATCGATCTCGGTCATGATCTGGGGTTTTGAAAAATCCCAGAACTGAATCGAAGGACCGGTCCTTCAACCAAGAAGAATAAAATAATGGACCAGGACTATACTAAACTGAAAATTGGTTCAGTTTATGTTCGGTTCTTCAGTATTAATTGGTTATTTTTTTTAGTTCAGTCCTAAATTTATTTTTTAAAAAATTTCACAATTATAATTATTTTAATCTATTTTATTCATATATACTATCCTTTTAAATATTATGAAAATATATTATAACATAAAATTATTTATTTTAATGCTTAAAATTAATAAAATACTATCCTTTTAAATATTATGAAAATATATTATAACATAAAATTATTTATTTTAATGCTTAAAATTAATAAAAATATAACTTTATAATTATAAAAAGAATTTTATTAAGTTATATTCAAGTGTTTAAATATATAATATATTTACAATATTTTATTTCGATATTTTTTAAATATATAGCATATACATGTATTAAATTAATGCATAATTGTGTGTGTGTGTGTGTGTGTGTATATATATATATATATATATTCTTCGGTTCGGTTCCGGTCCGATCCTAGTTATTCTTCTATATTTTTGGTCTAGTATTTATTTCAGTCCAGTTTTCAGTTTGGTTCGAGAAACCTCGAGAACTATGCTTAGCCCTATATAGAATAATGCTTTTATATGAAAGTTTCTCAAGAACTATAAGAGCTATAAATTACTTTTGGTTATCATGATTTCAATTGTAATTGATTGCCATCACATTTGTTACAACTGAAATAACAAGTTTGTTATTTTGCTAATTACCTTGTTTAGTTTATGCTTCAATTATGATTCCATTAAGCTAAAATTAATGCCTTTTGTTACTATTGAAATCATTAGCTTGTAATTTTGCTGATTGCCTTGTCTGGGTTATGATTCAATGTAAATAAAATCAATGTCATATTTTACTCAATTAAGCCATTTTTTAGTCAATGTCAATAAAATCAATTAAATTATCAACATGCCACTTTTTACTGAATTTAATGTATTTTACTCTCGATTCATCTTATGATTCAGTTAAGCTAAAGGGACAATCAATCATAACCAAATAAACATTACATTTTAGCTAAAGGGATAAGCAAATTGCAAATCAATGACAACTTTGAAATCAATGCCATTAGAATCAAACTTCCATTAACAAAATTAACATTCCATTGGTAAGTTTATAGCCATTCCAACCATATAGCCATAACAAGAAAAAGCTTTTAGAAAACCTAAAACATAATCAAACTTATAGCCCCATAGCCAAAATAATTATCATTAACCTAAAAAAACACTAAAACTAATAATACAATCTAAAAAATGAGGGTAAGAAACATAACCATTCATCATTTTCTTCTTTAAAACTTTTTTTTCTCTACCATATGAGAGTTATTCATCTTCCAAATTTTATCCACAACTCATCAATCTCACTTGTAATCATTACCATACAACACCCCTTTTATGGTTGCCTTCAATTGCTTATTCTCATCTAACAACAACTTTCTCTCAATTTTTAGCTAATTTCGTAAATCCCTAACCCTACAAGTAACCACACTATCATGCCATTAAAAATACTCACCACCCTTCTCCTGCAATCACACTAAAAAAATTAATTTATTTTAAACCATGACTATAATTAACTCAAAAAATAATCAAGCCATACTTACTTCATAGTTAGAGCAACCATAAAACCTACACCAGGGATTATTGTTTATCCATGATGCACATCTCACAGCCTTCATCCTAAACCCATATTTGATATTTGTAGTACTTATGGGACTTATTATAATTAATTTCCATAATGTTCTCCTCGCCAAGGTTGATGTTGATGATGAAGAAGACACCACCGATTTTCAATTTGTATTCTTATTTCCTCTGATTTCCTTGTGTTAGTTGTGGATTGTAAATTTTATGGTTTGAATCTTGTAAGAATAGATCAAAGATATGAGAGGGAAACTATTGTTAATGGAAAAGAGGGGAAAATGTACTGTTATCACATTTCCACATCATCAATATTAAATGGAAATATGTCATTATCTCTCCTCATTTGTATGGAGGCATAAATAAGTGTACTAATTAATTTTGACGATTCTTTATTCTAAATTTTACATTAGGGGTTTATATTTTCTTCAAGCCAAATATGAGGTATCTTATCCCATATTATATTCATATAAAATAATATATTTAAGTTGTTGCATTATTTATATAATTCACAATATAATTCTATTAGAGTTAATTTACTCCAACCAATGAGAGTTAATGGATAATTTGTCATTAATAATTATGACTATATCCTTTTTGTTGAACTCTATGATTTTTTACTATCCTATTAAAATCTTAGGTTTAGTTTAAGTAATTATATAGCTAATAAAATATTATATTAGTTTAAATTTACTATTTAATTTTATTCAATTAGATTATCTAAAGATTATTATTACTTTAATTAATATAATCTGATCAAATTAAAAATTTCAAGTGACCATATTGATAGGTGATAATTTAACATTGATATATTTGTTCATAATTATATAAAATTAAAAGTAAATTATTATATTTCTATTATTTATTTATAGATTTTGTATAATTTTAATATTCTTAATTTGTTCAAATTATATTAATTAAAAAATAATCATATTTAAATGACCTAATTGAAAATAAAAAAATTTTGAGCATAATTCAGTGAATACTAACACAAATTACCCAATTAATGATATCAGTACTTTCAAGTTTTTTTACTAATAAATCAAACCGAATTAAAATTAAAAATTTTAAATTAAACTAAATCAAAATGTTACATAAATAAAATCAAAAGTAAAAACTAATTAATATCACAATATGATTCAATTTGTCTTTTTTTTTTTTTTTGAAAATTTGCTCACCCCTTCTTATGAATCGTAAAAAAGTATTTGTTAAAATGCATTGAAATATGAAATAAAAGATACAAATTGCATATTATCCATAAAATTAGTGATGAACATTAACTATGAAAAACTGGAGTTCGCTCATGTTTGAATATTAATGAAAAAATAATTAATTATCTCAAAGTAAAAAAAAAAAAAACTTTCTTCTCATTTTCAGAGGTTAATAGAGGAAGAAAAAGACTTCACTATTGAATAGTACATAATTTTAAATTCGAGCATCTATTATATGGTGTCAAAATTGTCGATCCCTAGATGAGGATAACAACTCAAGAGGGAGGATAAATTAGGTGGTAATTAAACTTTGAAAACTTCTTTTGAAGTTTTTTGAATTTTTTTATAGCGAATTGATGCACACAAGGTCACACTTACTATTAAGAAGAAGATGAAATGAAAGGGGGAAAAAATGAACACAAGAAATTTATAATGGTTTGACCAACAATGCCTGCATCCACTAGGTAAGTTATCACTTAAGTCTTTCACTTCTTTTACAATTAAAGAAAACTTCTCTTTTATAGGCTTAAAGATAATCTATCGACTTTATTTTTGCAAGGCTTAAGAGAGAAAAAGCCCAGTAGTGATTTTTCGAGCTAATCACCAACATATGTATTTTTTATGGCTAAGTACTAATCTCTCTACCCTTATAAAGAATTACCCCAGAAGATTTCTAAACCTCTCAATTAGACAAATATACAAGTAACGCTCAAGAAAATCATAATACTCCAAAATATAAATGCAATATCAAAATGGCTTACAAAAACAAAGAATCAAAATTACAAAAACTCTTCTCAAAGTGGTTTCTATATTGTTGGTCTTCAAATGAAGGTTTTTTATAAATGAGAACTTCAAAAACTAATTGTTGGAAGTAGTTGAAGAAGTTTGGCAACTTTTTTTTGAAAAAACTAGTTATTAGATATATCAATGGTCATTGAATACACCTCACAGTCGTTGAGTTTATAACGTTTATAACTAATGCCTCGTTGATCCTTGCTTACAGTTGTTGAGCTATTAATAGTTATTTTCAATGCCCATTGATCTTATCCTACAATCATTCAGATCTCAACAGCTCTTTTCAACACCCATTGGTATTTTACAATGATGGTTTAGATCATCTACAAATATCCCATTTGGTCTTCTCCATAGTAGTTGAATTTTCTCAACAATTATTAGTCTTTACATCCACCGTCATCAGCCCTTACATAATATTTTAGGTACTTTCTAAAGAATTTTCAATGCTCATTGAATTCTTCAATGCCCCTTGCAATTTCCTTCACGGTCGTTAGAGATTCCTTCATCAATGACAAAGAGAAATGAGGAAGACTTTTTTCACACTCGTTGTTTACCTTCAAGGCTTATTACTTTCTCTCCATGCTTGTTGAATTTTCTCCACGGTCATTAAGCATTTATCCTTCTCTTTTCATTTTTGTCCTTGCACCAAATGCCTTCAGCATTTTCAAGTCTTGCTATTTTGAGATGTTTTGTCTTCATATTTAAAAGCATATTAAGGGATCAAACAAATGTTCCAATGCTTATGTAGACATTTTTTCAAGCATACTTCCCTTAATGTTTAGTTGGAGGTGTGCCTTTATCTTCTCCCTTGGGTGTTAGCCCTTCATCAAAAGCTACAAAAGCACAAATACTTAGACATAAGGCTAGAACTTCTCCCAGTTTTGGGATCATTCAAAACAATGTATATAAAATAGTATCGTTCAAGTCAATAATATCCCTTAACAATCTCTCCATTTTTGAATTATGGCTGAACCAAGATACTTGATAAAATAAAAAAAATTATTTTATCAATATCTCAAAATTTTTTTCCTTTTTATCATCATGTAAAAAGTAGTGGAAGAAGAAAATAAATAAAAGAAACCAAACGGAAATTTTACAAAGTGGTAGATGTAAATCTAAAATTACAAATGAAATAAATTAAAAAATAATCCAAAATTACAAGTGTCAAATGATATCAATTAGTAAAAAAAAAAAAAAATCCTAAACTATAAGGGTCTAGAAATACAAGAAAACTATTTAACCCTCTAATTTCTAAAATTACAAAGGTCAAAATATACCAATTGTTATAAAAATTTCAAACTATGAAATATATCCAAAAATACAATTCAAAACTACAAATTAAGTCTTTCTTTATCTCATTGCATTCTTAACTAGGTTTAAAGTATTCTTCCCCTTAAATAAATATTCACTTAATCTTAGAGTTATTGATGGGATGCTTCAACAAAACAGAGAATGAATCGAAATAAATCCAAAAATACAAAATAGTATAATCAAAAGTCTAAAGCTAAATATATAAATTGTTGCATATTTTTTGTTGTATATTTTTAAGAAGATTTCACGAACACGCATACATATAGAACTTTTTTTTAAAAAAAATTCAAAACATTCTCCTCTTACATTTTATAACTATTCTCCCGTATTTCAAAATATTATGGTATCTCCTTGAAAATAAGTCTCCCTCAAAGCTAGGTCAAAACCAAATTAACCACAACTTTCATATCACAAACAAATGATATACCATTTATTAAAGGAAACTTAAAAAAATAAACTAAAAAAAATTGAAAATAATTTTCAGTCAACTGGACAAATATACCATCAAATAACAATATCGTATATTCAAGGATAATAAATCATTATTCAGGTTCAAATATTATTTTTCTTTTTTTTATTGAATATAAATTTTTTTAATTAAACATAAACTATATATTCACTTAGTATATAATATATGATAAAAAAAATCATAATCTCATGCAAAAATCTAACTATATAATCTTATGCACTTTTTCTTAACTATTTATTGAGATAGGATTAGAATTTAGGAATTATCAAAAAAATAAAATCGAAAATAGGATTAGAATTTAGGAATTATCAAAAAAATCAAATTGAAAATAATTAAACAACTAAATTTTGAAAAAAAAAATAAAAATCAAACTACATCAAATTAAATATAAGAATTTGAAACAAATTGAGTTGATTTAATTTAGCTTAGTCGTGTTTTAATCCGGTTGAAATTGTTTTTAAAATTAATTTTTAAATATTTTATTTTAATATAAATAATGAATTTTTATATATTTTAATAAAAATAGAAATTTCAAAAATGATCTCAATTTGATTTAATCTATATTTACATTATTTTGATTTGATTAAATATAAGTTAGATTCAACTTACTCGAACTTAAAATTTTTGTATAAAAAATAAATCAAACTGGAAAAAAAATTAAAATATTATAATTTATATAAAACCAAACCGAATTCGGTTTAATGAATTTTTTTTTTTTTCCCCCTTCTAAAACTAGAACTAGGATTTAACAGACGGCATTATATAAACCAAACGGAATTGCTCTCAAATAGCCAGAATTCTACTTCTGCGCTTCCTAAGCAACTGTCAGTTTCCTCAGAGATTGAAAACAATATGGAGGTGACATTGACGCAGACGTATTTAGGATATTCTAAGAAGTTCGGCTTATCTCAACGATGAAATCATTAGATTCTATTTCTCCTATTTGTCTACGATGTGCAATTCGAATGATATTCTACTTGTTTCGCCTTTGACATCCCTTTGCATTGGAAATTCCGAGTTTTTGATTGCAAATACCGAAGATGAAGGCGCAGATTTCCTATGTGGAACCACTGCAGCTGTCTACCAAGAGAGTTGTTCTTCTAACCGTCTATGGCACTGAACATTGGAGCCTCCTTGTTTATGATAGGAGCAAGAATTCCTTTTCACATTATGACAGCATGAAGGGAGTTAACCACTCGTCTGCCTTGAAGCTCTACGAGGCTCTTAAGGGTTCATGGGACCACCAACCATTCAGTCTTCTTCTTCTTCTTCTTCGTCTTCTTCGACAAAAGCAGCAGCTAAAAGAGCTAAGAAGAAAAAGAACAATCCCAATTCTGCGGCCAAAATTGGGTCTTCTGTGGCTGCCACAACTCTGCCTATCTTTGTCGAAAGCAACGCACCGCAACAGACAAATGGATTTGACTGGACTTTATGTGCTTGCCATTGCTAAGGCCATCTGTGACTGGTGTTCCTCTCGCTAAGATGATGGTGACTGGGTTGATGCTATTCAAAGGCACGTTGATGAGACTTAGGAGATGAGCATGCGGTCTGACCTTCTTGATCTGATACAACATCTGCAGCAGAAGAACTGACGTTACATTTGCTAAGTACGTTGATTTTGCTTTTTGCTTTTGTTGTTAGGTTTTAGATGTTTTTGCACCGAAAGCAAAAAGTATTTCCTTTTTATGTTTGTTCCATCAAAGGTTAATGATCTGGATGCAATTAACCTACCCTTTCACATGGAGTGGATTTAAGGAATATTTCGTCTTCCCTTGACCTACCTTGCCTTGAATCTATCTAGTGAAAGCTCGTTGATTATCCTAATGGGCTGATGATTTAATTGTTAATTTTGAGCCTTGCTGTTGATTCTTTAGTTAAGCTTTTAATTCCTTGGATGAAAAATTACACTTAATGCTAGGGAATAATTAATCTATTTGATTAATAGTATTTTAACCTTCAATTTCATTAACCAATAGGGAATAATTAATCTATTTCACTAGTTTGTTAAAATTCAGTGTGCACATTGGTTTCATGGGATGTAAAAAAAGATATATTGTTTTTCATCATAATTAGATCATATTTGGCATGCATATTTGTATTTTGTGTGGATTTGTCCCTTGAACCAGGTATGCTTTGGGTAGAAATGAAATGACAGATGCAGTGATTGGCGTAGCATTTTTTTTATGGTGACTTTGACGTGAAGCTTCAATGTTTCACCTCTGAAAGGCATTACTGATTCTGACATAGAAAGTGTATCATAAGAATTCTAGAAGGGTTGTCTTTAGCGAGAAAGCAGTGTCGCAAGACCGAGATGGTTGGTTTAGAAGACAAGAATAATGGATTTATGCTGCACAACCTCTTTATGTAGCCCCATGTAGGAATGCATGTCACATTTTTGGGCTGATTGATATTTAGATTTGTCATTTATCCTTTTATTGATGGTGCTGTGGATCTGGATACTTTACGTATCAAATTGGTCATGTGGATCAAGTTGGAAGTACCTTATAGGATGAGGGAATCATACCCCCCATTTCCACATTAAAAATTGTTTTTACCTCTAAATGGAGGGTAATTTATAAAGAACATAATGATTCCCTCTCCCACTTCATATTTTAGTTTTGGCTCCATTTCCATTAAAATTTTTTATTTTTTATTTTTTTAAATTTCAGTTTACTCTCCCATACTTTGTATATTTTAGTTCTACCCTCTCCTTATATATTTATACCCCTTCGCTTCCGAGTTCGCCATATGACTCTGATTGTATTTTGTGAGTGCGGCTTAAACAACTTGTTCTTCTTCATTCTGTGAAGGACTAATTGTGGAATGTCCTAGTGAGATTGCTGACACACACACACACACACACAAAAAGGGAGCAATTCCAAGTCAAGCCTGCATGAGGCCTGGATTATGTTATCATTCTCCTCCTCCTGGCAGCCTGCCTCAATCCAATAGTGTTTTCGTTAACAACTACAGCCTAAACACAAGCTTTTCTTGGATGTCTTTCTTGTTCTTCTTGCCCATTGAATCACTTACAGTAGCATCCTTTACAGTCTTAGAAGCAACCACTTTTAGTGTTCGCCATACTGCTATATATAATTATACTACTTATCGCCCTAGATATTGGCCTTTGTTTTTCTTTTTGGTGTTTGCTATTCCAGTGGATAGCATGAAATGGCTGTCAAGGCCTTCGTTCTCTTCAAGAATAATTCTGCAAGTGATGGACCCCCCTTGTTCTTTTTTTAATTTTTTTAAACTCTATTTTATGCAGAAATTTCACCCGAATTTAGCCCTCTCATCTTATGTGTCTTGCAAAAAAGCGTCAGGTTACTCAATTCAGAATCTGGAACCTTTTCATCACCAGAGAAATCAATGATATCCATGTATGTGTGCAATACATTGAAATATCTGTTGCAAAATCTGGGGTATGTATATATATATATATATTGTGTTTCAACTTATAATTGCAAAGCTTTTGTATATAATCTTGTGAAAGCTGAATTTTTGTAGATAGATGCGAGCTTATTAGCTGCTTTGATTAGATCAGTTATGTCAAAAGAACTGCTGCTTTTTTCTCATTGACCAAAAAGACATGCCTATTGATAGTTCTTTCACAAGTGTACTTATTGATGTAAGAAAAAAAAATAGAGAGTGGCCACAATGCTGATGTAGCTGGAGTAATGAAAGCCTTTTCTTCTGCAATTATGTGTACAACATAGATGGGGTGCTAAAGAATTTTCCAACAGTTATGACAATTTTTCAACATCTTCATGTTCCTCTACTATTTTTATCCTCAATAGTTTTTCTCGAACAAAGTTTTTGATAAGGCATAAAAGTACATATTTTAATTGTAATGATTTTCTCGTATTGTGTGCTTAATTTTCAATTTTAATTGAATTTTATATTCAATAAATTTGAATTTGATATTTCATGTGCATTAGGATTGAAAAAGGAAGTCTAAACATTAATTTGGAAGATTCTTCAATTTTGGGTCAAAAAGAGAAAAAGAACAGTTTGCAGCATAAGACTTGCTTAAGATAGGGCGTGGGTGCGGCTTACCAATCTGAGTCTAACGAATTTTGAAGAGTAAGGAACGATTTTTCAACATGATTTCTATAATAAATCCCCTCCAATTTGGGAGATTTGGCTTAGGAATTTACCCTAAATTTAGATCTTGTTTTGATATTGTCTAAAACCAATTATGAAGCTAATTCCTCTAGGGATTTTTAGAAAATTTTTGAAAGAGATTGAGATGCTATAAATAGGAGTTTCTTTTCTTATATGGAGGAGAAGAAAAAACCTGGAGAGTACAGGGAAGAAGGTAGCCCACCTCAATTGGAGAAAATCTTCTCTTTCATTGTGAACTCATGAGTCTATTTGTTCTTTCTCTTCTTTTTAGTTTTCATTTATTATTCATGAGCTAATTTTCTTGTAGTTAAAGCTATGAGAAGCCTTATTACAATAATAAATTGATTTTATTTTATTTAATCAAGATATTTTTTTTTCATATTGTCCATGAATTATTGTGTTTAGTGCTATTGAGAGATTGATCACCTCTTGATTAATTTATTTTATGTGAATGAATTGAGAAAAAGATTTGCATAATTGATCAAATAATTTTTGGTGTGAATTGAATGATATATAAGAATATATATACATGATTCATCTGATTTTACGGATTTTTCATAGAGTATAATGTACTTTCTATCTTGAGAATTCTATAGAGGGATCTAAGGGTTAATTGAAATGAGTAGAATTAATATATTTGAGGGAATATTAAGCAATTTTAGAAAAAATCTCAACTTATGAAAATAATAAATTATTTTGATTGAATTTAATAAATTAAAATTCATTGAAGTGGTTAGGTGGACCAACAGTTTTAGCTTCTTAAATTTATTTGTTGCAACTTTAGTTAATTATCGTTTTCCTTTTATTTATTTTTAGTCTTTAAATTTTCATAGTTTATTATAGTTTAATTATTCTCTTAAAATCGATTGTCCAAATAATCATAGGTTGACTGAAATTTTAGTATTTATTTTATTAAATTCTCGTGGGAACGATATCATTTTACTACTTGATAAACTAGTGCACTTGCTATCAGTTTTCTTGCTGATGTTTTAAAGTAATGACCTAAAGCATTCTTTCCTGCACTATAAGGGGCTCTGTATGATTAATCATCAAGGTGCAAAAAGTGATGCTTCAGCTCAAGAAATAATGGTTAACGTGGATTTTGATTGTAGTCAATCGACAGCTACAGCTGCATTTGGCATCTTTCTAAGGTAGATACCTTTCCACGTCCTATTTCCTGCAATTATAAGTGGCAGTGGTTCTAGTTTATCAGTTTTCAAATATAAAAGATCTGCTTGTGGCTAAACTATCTGAGTGCACAAATGATTTTCTAGTTTCCTATTTTCACCTTCTTCTATTTTGGTTTTATCAGATACAATTGTCATAGAGAATAAAATCACTGGCTAAACTCAAAGAATTTGCTGAAGCTTCCTGAACTGTTTGTTTTGAACCCTAAGTCACAGCATCCTCTTTCAGTTGAGATTATTCTATCGGTGACTGAAACCATCTTTTGTCGTCCTGTGGTGAAAGCATCCTTGACATATGCATTGGGCTATAACAGTAACTCTATTAATGAGGATTTCACAGAGTGAAATTTTTGGGATAATTAGAACTTTTCCTTAGTTTTTTTGCTCAGCGGAGAATTCATCCAATGGATATGCATGCATTGGATATGTTAACAACAACTTTTGGCTACCTGTTATCTCCATCTAGTGGGCAAACTACTGTACTCAAAGTTAAAAATGTTGTGAGGAATTGAATTGTGCAGGCTTTCAAAGCTCCAGTACAGAGGCTATATCTGGAACTGAAGGACAATTTTGATCTGTGCATTAAGACTGAAGACTTTTTGTCCCTTCTCCAACCATTTTATGCTTTGCATTCTCTGATATAGTTTACTTCCCTATTTGAGCTTTTTGATTTAGCACATTGGATATTTAATGGTTTTTTGCAGTTAATGGTTTAACTGCTCACAAATCCTGTAGGACTTTTGCTTTCTCTGTTGGATTTTGTATTACTGGTGATGGCTGCAAAATTCTGTCTACTTATTTGGAGCAGCCTGACACAATGAGAGCACTGCATTATTCTTTTGGGAGAAATGGAAGAGAAAAACTTGAACATCAACCCTATTGAGGAAATTTATCTTAAAGTAAGCAAGTTTTCTACCAATTTTCAATTGGATTGTGAGTATACATACTTGTTTGCTGGAAGCTGTCAGTGCTGTCTACAAGCAGAAATGGATGCAATGCATTTTACTCGATCCCTTAAGCATGGTATTGTCAAGGTTTATTATAGGCACTCCTGTAGCAATTGTTTACCACTGCATTTATGGCACAAGCAAGACAAAAGCTAAATTTTGTTTCTTCTTGTAGAGATGAGCCCCTTGCATCTATCTGTCTTGGGTATTTATACTTGGGAATTTTGGATAAAAATTTCCATCTCAAAGGAATGATGGCGGAAGAGACTAGTGAGACGTCTCTTTCAGATGAGGACTTTCTGTTGCAACTGCTTGCTGCAGTTTCATTCTTTTATTCTGTTTTCAAGAAATTAGAAAATCAGCACCACAAGCAGTTTAGTCATATATACCTTCTTCTTATTCAAAAATACTGTTAAGCGGTCTCTGTAACTGGAAGAGCTTTGCATCTGGATATTTATTTCAGGAAAATTTTGAAGAGTTCTTCCCATCATCTATTGAAGAACTTGTCAATCTGGTGGATGGTCGTTGTCTTGGAAAGTTAATGCATATGTCACAATGTCATTTTGCCTTGAGTGGGAACGTGAAACCGAAGAGGCAATTGAAGATTTTCAGTTCCATTTTCACTTGCTCTGACGCTCATGTTGAGCTGCTAGACTGTGCTGTTGATGAAATA
This sequence comes from Omphalea diandra, assembly GCA_949677035.1. Taxonomy (NCBI): domain Eukaryota; kingdom Viridiplantae; phylum Streptophyta; class Magnoliopsida; order Malpighiales; family Euphorbiaceae; genus Omphalea; species Omphalea diandra. Next base: position 23,621 of record CATIWR010402138.1, read on the forward strand.
GGGTTTTATTCACTTAATCAGTCACTTAACCTCATTAATAGCGTTGCAAAAATATCATTCTGTTGGATTTTATTGTTTCCAATGGATAATCAAATTCACTCTCTCTCAAAAGAAGCAGATGAGAACTCGAAAGGATTGTTGCAGATGGTGTCTAAAAGAGAGGATCAATCAAGATTGCAGTTTACAAAGATTTTGATTAGTGCTTGCAATGCATGGTTAAGAAATTCCCTCTAGTCTCGGATGGTTCCAGAGAAGAAAAGAGCTCTGATTGTTTGCACATGTACAGATGCTTGGAATTGTTCATTTTGAAAACTATTCTTGAATTAACCACAAAGATGCGTGATGGTCTTATCCAATTGCAATCAATTCCCTTTCTTGAACAATTAATGAGATCATCCCTTCTCTATAGGTTTGAGGACCCTGTAACTTTGGATGTTCTTCATATTATCCTAACATTGCTGTCAGGGGGAAATTTTCATCTGCTCTATATCTCCAGTTACTGCTTGCACACTCACAATTTGCTCCTACTATTTGCTCTGGCAGAAATTCACACATTTCTCTGATTGGGGCTTATTTTAGGCCGATGCCCAGCGTTCTGAGATCACTTGCCATCTCTTATCCAACCAGCAAGAATGATTTGCAAAAAACTGATCCTCATTTGAAGCAGTTGGAAATTGTAAGGTTACTTAGAACTCTCATTCAATTAGTGCCTGATGAGACTGGTCGTTCTTCTGGAGAAGATATTGGCATAAATTTTAAAGAACTGCATTTATTGCCTTTATCTTCTTATGGTATAACACTTAGTGAAATTGACTTGGAGATGCACACTTAATGCTTGACATTGAATTGACTGATGAATCAGTCTGAATATCTTGCTCAAATGGATTACCTGTTGGGAACTGCTGCTTTGAAAATAGGAAAAGAACGAGCTTCAGACCTGTAAACATCTAATATTATGATCCTATTTTCGTCTTACATTTCTCAATTCATGTCAATGGAGTATATTGAACCTCTGGAGTTTGCTGGTTTGGGCTTGCTTGCAATTGCATTTATGAGCATGTCTTCACTTGATGTTGGGATATGAAAATTGGGTTATGAATCTCTTGGGATTTATAAGAATGCACTAGAGGTAAAGTTCTCTGTTTGTTGTTTCTGGTTCGTTGCATATCTACGTGCATCTCTCAGCTCATGTGGGTGAGAGTCTGGATCTCTTTTAGAGAGTTCGTTTGCTGTGTGTGCTCATGCATGTGAATGTGTATTTTCAAACTAGGCTTTTCTATTGGTTGATCCTTTGGAAATTCAGTTAAATGTGTATGGCATGCTGTTCTGGATGAGACTTATTTTAGATAACTCCTAGCGACGACAGAAACGCTAAAATTTTATGTTATTGTGATTCAATCAATAGATTTCCTGGACTCTTATTTGTAATGCACAATAGAATATTGAGTGCAGTTGCTAAGAATGTATATGTTGTAACTACACAATACGCAACTCTTGCTCATAGATTTCTCTGGTTTTGATTTAATTTATTGTTCACATTTTATTATAGAGATGTAGAAAAAGGATATGGTGCGGCTTTACCTTCTTTTGACACTAGTGCAAAATGGGGTAGAAGAGCCATGGCAGAGAATTTCTTGCACTATAGCTCTTTTTGGTGCAGAGTCATCTTTGATATTATTAGATCCATCAAACGATCATTTTAGAACCTTAAGTAAGCATTTTATGCATTCTTCGACGGTGAACATGCAGTTATAGGTTTTGTGTGAAAGCAGTTTTTTCTCTTGCATATATTTTTCTTTGTTAACTTCAGAGCTGAGAGGCTGTGGACGCTCCGCCTAGCTTGTGCTGGGCTAAATTTGGATGATGTGCAGCTATTTGAGAAGAATTTCATTATTGCGGCTCTATTTAGTTTTTATGCTATTCCTTTCGCTGATAATGAGTCAAAGATACTAAAACTTCAGGTAATTTGCATGTTTTCTAACATTAAATTATGTTACATTTTTTTTTTAAAATTTTTGTTGTATAATTCAAAAAGCAAAAACTTAGAATTATCTGAAAGATGCTGCAGTTGGATGCCACTTCATAATTTAGTATTTTGAAATATCTATGGTTTGTTTAGATTCTTTTACTGACCCATCATGAAATTATCCACTAAACTGCAATACAGTTTCTTCTTTTTTTTTTTTTTTTTTTGTTTGGATGGTTGCTTTTAATACAGTTTCTTCTAGAAAGCCATAAGAACATAATTCTTTCTAAAACCTTGACAGACTCTTGTATAAACTGTTTTATTTTGCAGGTTGTGAAAAAGTCTGTCAAACTTCGTGAAATGACTCATTATCTGGTTGAAAAATGTGTTCTTTTCCATGGTTATCATGTATACTCAATTTCGAGAGGGATGCTAGATGAAAAAGGAGAACAATTTTTCTTCACCTGCAGTTGGTTGTGGCACATAGATGTAGTTATTAGTTTTTCATATGTTTTGTCTTGTTTGGGCGTTAGTATTTGTACTGAAAGGTTTTCTGTTCTGTAAGAAACAAATACTGAAAGCTTTTCTATTCTGTAAGAAACAAATACTGCAAGGTTTTCTGTTCCACAACAAGCTTTTGATATTTACATATTTGGTTATTGGTTATATTTGAAATTAAGTTGTTAATGAGGAGTTACCTACTTGTGATAGGAAGTTATTGTCCTTTACAGGAGTAAGTAATTGCGTCAGTTATTACTATGCGTTTAAACATGAGTGGCTAAATAGGGAAGTCAAGCAGCATTTTATAATTTGTTTTTATTATGAGATCTCCGGGTGCTCTCTAACGAGCCCTTAAAATTTCTGTGAGACTGTTGGTTTTTCTCTTATAATGAGTCCATCTTTTTTTTTTTTTTTTTGGAAGGTAAATCGCCCTATAGCTAGATCCAAATTCATGAACTATAGCTATTCAGCCTGGAGTTATAGTGTAAGATAGCCAGGAGTTGCTGCCTCAAATTTTTGCCTGTGATGGGTTCAGATGCGGATATAAAATATTATGGGTTTGAGTACTCAGATGGGAACCTGGGAACAAGGTGTTAACATAGAGAACCAATATACAATTCCAAAGATTTGGTTGGAACAGATCCGCAAGGAGCGTTTGGAGGCTTTGCTGAAACTGTAGCATGAAACCAGATTTAGAGTATGGCAGGGCCAACACATATATTTTTTAAAATAAAATTGAACGTCTATTTTTTTTATTTTATAATTAAATAATATTTGTTTTGCATTTTATAATGTGTATATAAATCTAATTAACAAATTGAAAATTGAAGTATGATATAGAAAAAATTTATTTATAAATATATAAGGAAAATTAAAAAAATTCAAGGACAAAAAAGATTTTTTACAAGTTTTTATTTTTATTTATTTATTTTTTCCGGAGGGGGGTGGGGGCAGGGGTGGGCAACTTGCGCCTTTTAGGTCCACTACTGTAGTACCAGAGAAGAAAGCTGGGATTGACTGAACCTGATTGCTTCTCCATCGTTGCACTTGAGGACAAGCGTGTTTTTCAAAAGTGATAAACTTATGATGTTTACCCCTTTAGGGATTAGTTATACTTCTAAATTTCGCTTATTTTCATGTGTACTTAACCATGGTTGTTACATAGTTGTTATAGGAAGTTATTTTGTGCATTTAGTTATCCTTGTTTGTAGAAGTTATTGTGTTGGTTATTACTACTACTATATATTTAAATGAGACCATTCTTTTCATTGATTTTTTAAAGGAAAAGTCTTTGTTTTACTGAGTGGATACGCTTAGCTAGTATATGAGTTACACTTGGTTTAAAAAAAAAAAAAGCAAAAGAATAAAATAGTATTTTACTCATTGGTAGTTATGAGAATAATAGTAATTTCATATGGGTAGTTGTAAGCACTGCAGAGTTATATTTTTTCGTTATTGGCTTGCTGTACAACTTGGGTAGTGTAGCTAAGTATTTACCTTCAACTAATCTAAATTTTGTGACCATATCATGTGTAAAGCAATGTTCTATGCATTGAATTAACAATATTATCAGGTCATATGAGTTTTGTTTTACTAAATTTTGTTTGTTATTTGGATTTAGGTTGTACCTGATATTATACCATCTAGAGACATTGCCCAGTGGTTGCGAGATTATGCATTTGATCAGCTAATAGAATTTTCATCTCATCTATTCAACCACCTCGTTGGTGGCTTGAACTTATCAAGGAAAATGTTTAGTTGATTAATTCAATTCTATGGATAATGATTTTGACATTGAAGATATCCCAGAAAAGGAGGATATACCAGCCACATTTTACTATATCATTTGATGGTTTATTTCAAATTTAGCTGGCTCTTGACGCATGTGATACATTAAGATCATGTCCAAATGCAGAAATTGGGCTTCAAGCCATACTTATGAGCACACCTCCGCTGGACATTTTTTACATGGTCTCTCTCTTTCTTTCTCTCTCTATCTCTCCCCACATACGCATGTGATCATCTCAGTTGCACTCATGGAGGCAGCTGAAAAATTAAAAGGGTAAAACAAGGATGTAGGTTTATGATCAGTTAGTTATAGTGTACTCTGAAGAGGGAAAAAAAAAAAAATAGAAAGTGAAAATGACGTAGGTTAATGCAGATCAATAGTGTCTGCAAAATGGCTTCTAATGAGAGGTTGTCTGAAACTATAACAAGAAAATATCATTGCATTTAGTACATAGTTTACTTTATTAATTTAATAAATCAATTTATATATTTACTTACTATAGTTTAAGACTTGTAGTCTAAACCACATCTATTGCTATTACATTATCCTACTCTGTTTAAGGAGAACTTGTGTTAAATGTGTTTTACAGAATCAGGAAAACTCTGAGGTTTCCTTGTGGGAAGTTTCTACTGCTTTGAGGTCTGATTCAAAGAAAATTTTTCACCTTAGAGGGATCTTATATCATTCTATTGATCATCTCAAAGGAAACATCATCTGAGGAGTCTTTAACCTCAAAACTTTTACGGCGGCTTGTTACTGCTGTCATTCTTGAGAAGCTTTCTTGGATGCTTAATGATGTAAATTCCAAATTTTCAGAATGATCGAGCTTAAAATTCTTGTAACCCTTTTTGGAGTTTGAAGAAAAAGACTGTGGGGGAAGCAAAAAATATGAATCCTGCTGTCAAGAGCTGTTAGCTGCTGTAATATTTTACCTCCAACAGCTTATTACTTTAGATTTCACAGTGCTTTCTTCAGTTGTTTCAGTACTATGTCTTATACTTCTTTGTCGGCCTGGCAAACATTCAGGTATGATAGTTTAATTTGTTATTGACTAGTCTTTTGGGGCTACTGACTTTTCATCAAGTTTTCTCATTCATGTTGAATCTGGATCAGATTTCAAGCATGATTATGGAACTGCTATGGTATCACTATCATTGAGAGTTCGTTGCCCAATTGAACCCAATCTTGAATGGAGATGGTAACATAACTTTCCTTCCTGTCCCTCAGTCTTCCTCCTTCCCCACTATGAGATTTTTGAGCAGAAAGAAATGTTAAATTTTATGAGAAACGAAAGACAGAATTCGATTAGAAACTTCTGTTTGCCGCGTGGAATTGTGGATTTCTTTTTTTTTTTTTTGGGGTTAAAATTTTCATTCTCTTGTTGAAACTAATATTGTAGGTTGGAAATTTAGTTTCTTTGTGATGACATTTTCTTGTTACCTTGGATATGGGAAAGAATTCTTTGTAATTATGTTCAAGGGAAAACAAATTCATTGTAAATCTTTGGCTGATGAACAAAAAGAATCTGATACTTTGGTATTATAGTAAGTAAATCGCTCCTCCATATTACTTTTGCAGGACATTTTACCAATCTTGGAGGGATCTTTCGTGTGAAATGAGTGATTTGCAGAAGATGGATGAGTATCATGCCTGTCAAACTCTAATGGTAATAATCTCAAATGTTCTTGGAAAAAAACCATCAGGTTCACAGCTTTTGTTGCATCAAGATGCAGAAATTTCTACTGTTTTACAATGGGAAAAAACTATTATGGAACCTAACGATAGCTTATGTAAATATAATTTAAGTTTCAAATGTAAATTCAGTTAAAATTTATTTTCCCTACATTATTTTGTTTGGTTTGTCTGACTAACTATAATGCACCTAAAATTAATTAACAAAAGTTAACTCTTCTACCGATCCAGTAACATATCATCTGAAGTTTCAATTCTTTCCAGTTGATTAATTATTTTGGTCTTTGTTAATTGGTGAAGAATTATGTAACTAGTCACCTAACTTTGCGATGATATGTTTGAACGATAAATTATGATCTCCAGAAATTTGATATGATGCAGGCATTTCTTTTTTTTTTTTTTTCTTCTCAATTGTATTGCTATTTTTATTGAATGAAGTGACATTATGTTAGCAAAATTATATATATATATATATATATATATATATATGTGGATGCATTGCGGAGTAATAATTTGAGTGCTGAAAATGTGTTATTGGACTGCTTTGTTTAATATGTAAAACGTGGTAAGGGGCTATGCGAGTAAGTCTAGCAATGTCATTCCTAAACTATGAATCCAAATGATCATTATATAGCGTTTAGCTAACTTAAAATTCAAGAAATTTATAAATGATTTTTTTATATAATTTATTTATAAATAAATTTTTTTATTTAGTATAATATAAAATAAAAATAAAATTCATTTGAAATGAAATAAATTTTGTGCACAAAATTCAATAAAATATTTGATTTTATAAAAATATTTTATTTTTTTAACAAATTTTACAAATATTAAAAGAGAAAAAAAAATAAAGCGAGATGAAAAAAGAGAAGAGAGAGTGAGAAAAATAAAAAAGAAAAGATAAAATAAATTAAAAAAATATTTTTGTTAAAGGTGTTTTTGTTATAATGAAAAAAATTATAATTAAAGAATTCATTTGTAAATTTTATTAAATTTGATTAATTTTAGTTTAGTTATAACTAAAAGATTTAATAAAATAAAATTTTAAAAGAATTTCATTTATATGAAATAAAAAATATAAATTAACAAATAAATTTCATAAAAACTATAAAATTCATTCAAATCAAACATTGCTAATTTTCCAATTTCAACACATTTCAATTATCTATACTTTGATGATCAAGTAACTATTTAGCCAACACAATTATTTTGGCATATAGTTTCTGGTGCCTTGAGAGATTTTTCCATTGAAACAATTAAAATATTGTAATAAGAATTATTTATCACAGAATATTAATGGAGGATTTATTTGTGCACTCTCTTTTAAAGCAATGGGATTTTATTTTTAAAGAAATGCAAAGATTATTATACAAATGAGAGTCATAAATCCCTCTTACTGTTTATATAATAATAATAATAGTAATAATAATAATAATATTATTATTATTATTAAAAAGAAGCATTCTCATCCCAACCAAAAATTACACTGAAAATTCGACTTCAACAGCAACTGAAAATTATACAATGAAAATTAACAGTTAATAAGGTTCGGATTTATTTATTGATGATTGGACTGGATGACGTCCAAACGACCGCACTAACTTATAGCTTGAAGAACGCGTCATGGTTAATGCAAAGAACGCGGCAAAAGAAGAGAAGGCGTAGGCCAGCCATTTGCACGTGTGCCCACGCAGTCGTCTGCTCCATTCTACCCGTCTTTTTCTCTTTCTCTATTTCTTTTCCTCTTTTGGCTACTGTGCATCTTCTGTTTTTTCCATTCTCATTTCCGTATTTACATATATTATATTAACTCTATCCATTCCGTACAGCTATGACTGGAAAAGAAATCCTACATAAGATGAAGGTGTGTCTTATCTCTATCATTTTCTTGAATCTTGATGGTTTTTTTTACGTGTTTCTTGAATCTTGATGGTTTGGATAATAAGATGAACTAGGTTTTTTAAGATTTGTAATACTGTTTTGAGATCACATTTTACTTGGATTGAAGTGGTTGCAGATAGAGTTGTTCCCAAGAACCCATATAGCTAAATTGTTACTTGGTGTCATGTTTAGAACCTTATTGCTATTCCAACTAAGGGTTTTTTTTTTTAATCAATTGCTTTAATATCAAGAAATTCAATGCCTGGTTTGAAGCGTTTGGTCGATTTGGAGTTTGAGAAGGTTCATTGAAATTCCTCTAGCATGAGATTTTGCTTCTGGGAAAACCGGTTGCTTTTGGTCAATTTTGTTTCCAGAACAATTTAGGAACTATGTTTGATTTTTGTAAGCACATTCAATTGCAACAATAAACATTAACTTCCTCCTCCAGCTATATTAAGCAGAGTTGTGGCTTTCATCTCGGCTCTATCTCTTTTGTTTTTAGCTAGTGATTAAATTGGATTTTTTGCTGCCGTTAATTACTGCAATTTCAGGTCATTGCATAAAAAACAGATTGGGTGAGGTATTCTTAGAACAAATTGTTATGCAACACCCTCATCAGGCACTAAGATAAGCAAATCAGGAGCCAAGAATATGCCATTTGCTGTTTTACTCCACAACTTGCCTCTCTTAATGTGCCCATTTCCTTTTCCTATTCGTAGCTGCAATTCTATTGCTAGTTTTGCTAATTAACTTCTTTTATTTTTCTGTTTGAATTGATATTCTCTTATGAGTATTAAACAAGGATATGAGAGAACATTATTTGAACTCTATCAATGCTATATTTTAGGTAGGTTCATAGTTTGTTCAGTTGTTCTATTTGATTTCGCTTCATTTTTCCACTTGAACATGCTCTATGATACCAGTTTGAACATGCGTGTCACAGGAAAAAGTTGGATTGGGCTCATCTGCAGACTCCGGAAAAGGCAAGAGTAAGAAATCAAAAAACGTAACACATGGCTATCACTTAGTAAAGGGAAAATCACATCATTCTATGGAAGATTATATTGTTGCTGAATTTAAGCAAGATGATGACAATGAACTTGGTTTGTTTGCAATATTTGATGGTCATCTGAGCCATATTATTCCTGATTATCTGCGAACAAATTTGTTTGATAATATCTTAAAAGAGGTAAGGCATGGTGTTTTCATCTTCTACGGCATTTCCTTTCAAGCTGCTTTTAAACATCTTAATTAATTGCTGTAAACTTCTCTTTAAATTTTCCTCTCAATAAAGAAGGGCATGAGAATATTTGGACCTAGATAGTTGTTTTAATTTGGTCAATATGGGTCAATGACCCTGCCCAATCACAACTGACCACCTCTGGCAATGGTGGTTGAACTAGTGTGAGTGTGTGCGTTTGTGCAGCTGTGTGGTTCTCTTGTGGGTTCCTCTTCTTCTGCTCTTATATGAGTCTGGCCAATTACTTCTTGTTTTGAGTTTTCTCTTTGATGCAGAAAACATTTCTTGAATGATATTTCCTTTGCCTCAGAACCTGCGAATGCAGAGAGTGTTTTACATTTAAAATATTCTACAAGAAACAAATCAAGTTTAATATATGATCACAAATTTTATTTATTTACCTGTCCTTTCTTTATTTAGTTAGCATAGCTGTAATTGAGGAATGTAACACTGCCTTTTCTTTTTCAAAATTTCCTGTGAGTAGTCAGACTTCTGGACAGAACCAGAAAATGCCATAAGGAGAGCATATCGTATAACTGATGCTACTATTTTGGAAAAAGCAGCAGATTTGGGTAAAGGAGGTTCAACTGCTGTTACAGCAATATTAATAAACTGCCATATGCTAGTAGTAGCCAATGTTGGTGATTCTCGAGCTGTTATCTGCAAGAAAGGCGTGGCCAAACAACTGTCAATTGATCATGAGCCAAATGTAGAAAGGGAAGAAATTGAGAACAGAGGTGGTTTTGTGTCAAACTTTCCAGGTAAGAGCTTGTCCAAGGTAGAAGAGATTATTCTGAGTGTTTGACTCCATTATAATCATGATTGTTAACCTACACTAAAGTATAAACTTTGAAATCAGATTGCTACCACTGTTTGCAGTTTTTGATATTATCTGTCTTATTAGTAGCTTCATGCAATACAGATATTTTATCATACTTTGTGTTATTGATTAGTAAAACATGAACTTTATGAATTCAGGGGATGTTCCACGCGTTGATGGGCAATTGGCAGTAGCAAGGGCATTTGGTGACAAGAGCTTGAAAAAACATCTGAGCTCAGAACCTGATGTTGCAAAAGAAATGATTGATGATGATACAGATTTTATTATCTTAGCTAGCGATGGATTGTGGAAGGTTAGTTTTATTTGAAAATTCTCCTAATATTACTTCAAATGTCTTCTGCTCTAGTCTTTGTTGTAAAGATTCATTATTATTGTTTTGCCCTGAAAAGTATCAACAGAAAACTGGTTTCTTATATGATGCCAGGTGATGACAAATCAGGAAGCAGCGGATGCTATCAAGAATATAAAGGATGCTCGTTCTGCAGCTAAACACCTAACTGAAGAAGCACTAAATAGGAAGAGCACAGATGACATTTCTTGCATAGTTGTAAAATTTCAGTGATCTCTGTATTCCTCATTCCGTTCTTGTTTAATAAGAAACTACAACAGACCGCTGCTCCTCGGAGATTGATAAGTAATGGTAGGTTGTGCTTTGTATTTGCGAGAAGGGCTACCTGAACCCCTTGGGAATATAGATTTAAGGACTACGTAAATGGATTGATGGGTTCTTATATTCATGCTGTATATTAACGAAGTTGACCTTGGCGATTGTGGAGTCTTTGGAGATCCATGGGGGATTTAATAGAGCGAAGAGTAACTTCATTATCAACAAGGTTAACTCTGCACTCAATTGTTTGCATTTTATTCTGACAAATAACATCAATTTTGCATTCATCCTTGTCTGTACTATCAATTAGTGCGGTGACAGGAAGCAAGACAACCGTTTTTATAATCTAGATATTCTCTATCCAAAGGATCACGAACCTCAATTCTAGAACCTTGAATTGCCAACAAACACCTCTAGTAGTTTATCGACAAGAGATTTGGTGTGAGCATGGTTTCATTCTATTTCAAATGGTCGCGACCGTGATACTTTTGTAGTCACCATCAGGCAGAGACTCGATGGTTGTACTCTTATCCTGAACATCCAGCTTCTTTATCAGTTTTTTAGAATTAGGTTCAAAAGTTGAATAGGCGTTAAGATATTAAACACCAAAATACTACACAAGGGTCGGCTTCCACCAAGTATCTTTGGTTTCAAAAAATAATTTTTTTTTTTTTCATTTCAAAAAAAATTATTCATTATTTATTTTTAAAATGTTTGAAAATATATATCCATTTTTATTAATTATAATAAATCTTTTTTAAAAAATTTAAATCAATCATTTCGATATCTCAAAATATATATTTGATGTCTTTAAATTAAAATATTTATAAACAATTTTTTTAATTTGCTCTCATTAATTACTAAACTATAAAAATATATTTATTTTCTCATTAATATAATCAAGGGTATAAATAAGAAAATGTATTATAAGTAGTAAGTTGACAAAATATTAAATAATTGTTTTAAAACAATATGAAAAATAAATGATGACAACTTTTTTGAAAGAGAGAGAATATTATAAATTGTGAATTAATAAAATATTAAATATATTTTATTAATCAATGTGAAAAATAGTACTCCCTCCATTCCAAAATCGATGTCGTTTTAGAGAGATTTTTGTTTCATAATATCTGATGTTTTACAATTATCAATGAATAGTAATTAATTTTTTTCAACTTTACTCTTTCTCTCTTTCATAATAATTGTTTTTTTTTAAAGTGCACGATAATTTGTAAAAATAACTAATTGAGGGTAATAGAGTCTTTTTTATATATAATAATACCTATTAAATACAATCCTTAATATATGTATAAAAATCTTAAACAACATCTATTAAGAAATAAATAGAATATGTAATAACATAGTGGTAATATTCTTTTATCATTTTCTTTGTTTTACACGCACAAATATGCCTTGCTTACGTTAATATACCAGTTGTCTATATGCCATAGCAACATAAAACTTATTTAAAATGGTAGAAAATAAATATCGTTGATCCATGCAATCCCTATCTACGAATGGGAAATAAAGAAAATTATTACAATTCAGAAGCTCAATTTACATTTAAAATGATATTAGAACTAAATTGAACTATTATAATAATAAACTATTCATATTTCATGTTTCATGTGGCTTGAAATTAATTTTAATTTTTAAGATTTTTAAAGTGTAATTATATAATTTTTAAGTAATATTATTATCTATTATACTTATTGAATGATACAAAGTAAAAAGTTCAATATCAATAATATATTTGACACAATAAATTTTGACATATTATTTATTATTTTAAATATCATATTTAATTTTTCAATGTCTATTTATTTTTTATATATAATAATTTATCATTGTGAGTCATATATATAGTTTGAGGTTATTGAAAAAACATAATCGTAATATATACCAATATGTTTTTTCAGTTTTTGATAATTGTAGAGATTTTAAGAGAAGATAATAGGACACAGAAGATAATAAGACATGTGTTAGAAGAATTTAATTAATATGAAAAATTTGTCAATGATAAGACACGTGTTAGAGAAATTTAATTAATATGAAAATTTTGTCATCAACAAAGTTAAAATTGAAAAATAAATTAAGAGTTCCATATTGAGGCTTTATTAATAGATTGGATAAAATTTAATCAAATTTTGTCACATCAATATATATAAAGCTATATTGAGGAAGTTTTGTCACTTTATATTTTTGCTTTGACTTATATATATATATATATATATATCTGTGTGTGTGTGTGGGCGCGCGCACACGTGTGTGATGTTTTAATAGTTATTGTAATTTTTATTATGATTACTACACTTTCAGTTTTTAAATAACGGTTCTAATCATTTTTATTTGCAATTAATATTTATACCGAAGACTATAAGTATTTATTATTTAGTTATAAAAATAGTAAAACATAACTCATATATATATATATATATATATATATATATATATATATATATATATATAGAGAGAGAGAGAGAGAGAGAGAGAGAGAGAGAGAGAGAGAGAGAGAGAGAGAGAGAGAGAGAGAGTAATATATCTCTAAACATGGAAACTAGTTTAATTCTCTTCCAAACCCCACGTCGGGCACCAAACACAGAGCACTTGTAGAATAGAAACAAAGTTGATCATACACATGAAAGGTCACTTTAGCGTAAGATATAAATTATATGTGCATAAATAAGCAGGAATCAAGATGTGTTGGATTTGAAGCCAAAGGCATCAAACATGAAGAATTTTGTGTTTTAACAATTCACGCCCATGACGGGGATGTTAACACTCTGAAACCCTCATTTTTCATAAGAATAAACTGAACAAAGAAAGAACAGAAATTGTAGAGAATACCTGCATGTACATGACCGACTTACATTTCCATCGTTAATAGAATGAAAAATGCAGAGAATTAGAAGCTAGAAACGGGCGATCTTTGAGGCCTTCATAAGCCTTACCCTTCGTCTAGCTTCTCTAGAACTGATGATAACTTTGGAACTTTTCCTTAGTGATGGTTTAGATTTATGAACTAAGGAAGACTCAATAAGCATAGTCCATACTAGAGAATAGAGGAAGATAAAGCAAAAAAAAAAAAAAAAACCTTTCTACTAACTCTCACTTGCATAAGAACATATTCTCACCTTTAGGGGTGAAATTTTCGCAATTTATATTCGGTATACCGCCAAAACTGAACCGACAAACCGAATCGAAACCGAAACCGATCCAACCAGAAAATTTTTGGTATTAAGGTTTGAGTTTTTTCGGTTTCGGTTTGGCGGTATACCGCTATCAAAACGGCCCATTATTCTCGCTCACACAACAAATTCCATTTCAACTTCCAATTTATCCCCATTATCTGTTAATTTCCCGATAAAAAGGTAAAGTCTGAATCATGGAAACCGGCGAAAAGTTGAAGAAAGGGGCCGGAGGTAGGAAGGGAGGTGGTCCTAAGAAGAAGCCGGTGTCTCGTTCCGTAAAGGCCGGTCTTCAGTTTCCGGTGGGTCGGATCGGCCAATACTTGAAAAAAGGCCGATATTCTCAGCGCGTCGGAACCGGTGCTCCGGTTTACCTTGCTGCCGTCCTCGAGTATCTCACTGCTGAGGTAATAAATGTTTTAACCTCAGTAAAAACTTCTATTTTTCAAATGAAACCCTAATCTTGATGTTAAAATCTTGTAAAAGAGATGGCAATGCATAACTAATAAGGAAGATTTGGATATGTTTGGTTAGGTTTTGGAGCTGGCTGGGAATGCTGCAAGGGATAACAAGAAGAACAGGATAATACCAAGGCATGTATTGTTAGCTGTGAGGAATGATGAGGAACTTGGAAAGCTGCTTGCTGGTGTGACCATAGCACATGGTGGAGTTTTGCCCAACATTAACCCTGTTATTTTGCCTAAGAAATCCGAAAAGGCAGCAACTAAGGAGCCCAAGTCACCATCCAAGGCCACCAAGTCACCTAAGAAGGCTTAGTTGCGAGTATAGTCTATCTTGTCTTCTATGTATGCAATGTCCCCTCTGTTATTATGTACCTGCCTTGTAGGAAGGATTAATGAAGTGAATGTTGTTTAGGATTTTAGGGAAAATTGTACTGTTTTTTGTTCCTTTTTCTACCATGCTTATGTAGACATCTGCTCTCTGTTTCTGGTGAATTAAATGAGCTGCAACTCTTGCCAATGATATTTTGCGTCTCAGTTCTGATGTTTTTACGTGCTGCTGTTGGTGCTCGACTTATTTTTCTGATGTTAGTTTCATGATTTTGCAGGCCCTTTTATTCTTGTGCTTTGGAAATTTTAGATGTTAATTTGCTTTAATGTGAATACCGCTATCAAAACGGCCCTTTCTTTTTTTCCCTTCTCTTTTCTCCTTCCTCTCTCCTTTCGGTTTTGGACTTAAGTGGGAATAGTCTGGGAAAAGTTGTTGATTGGTTGCATATAGTAAACAAGCTTGCATCTAAGATCCTGTGATCTTGCAAATACTATCCCGCAGTCCAATCCCTACACAATATATTACTTTTATTTTTTGTTACAACTTTTCCCAAACCGAAAAATATATTACTTTTATTTTTTATTTTAATATATAAAATGTTAACAATATATTTTTATTAATTATTTTATAAATTAACAATTTAGAAATAATTTATTAAATATTTAATATCAAATTTATATAAATTATCAATTATTAATAACAGTTATATTTGTAATTAAGAAATTATAATTAAAAAAGGAATGTACATTTTTATTAAGTGGAATGTACATTTTCTGTTAAGCGGAATGCATATTTCTGTTAAGTGCAATGTACATTTTATCGGTATCGATATCGGTATACCGCGAATACCGTATAATTTTAGCGGTATCGGTTTTGGCGGTTTTCGTGGTACTCGGTATCGGTATCGGTATTATGATTTTTCAGTTTCGGTATTCGCGGTATACCGATTACACCCCTACTCACCTTTTTCCACCATTTTTTTTTTCGGGTTTACCTGAAAATGACCTATTTGTATAATACCTCATATATGCAAGCGTAGATCGGTATTTGCACGCCTACGTCGGTGTATATGCGTGTAGGTAGGGCTTTTAGAATAGGGAAATCTTACAGCAATTTTGGCATCGGTACCGCACTAATAAGAGCTACATTTTTGTGATTCTTAAATAGTAATATTGAAGAAAATAATAAAATAGCAAAAAACAAAAGAGACCAATTGAGGTGATAATGGTTAAAACATCTAAAAATTAAGATGATAATGGTTCAAATATCTGAATTGATTCTCGAACAAATATTTTTAAATAAATAAATCATAATAGACATTTGAAAATAATAATAGTAATAACTAACTAAAATAATAAAAAATATTAAGTCTCACATAACAATTTATTTTATTCATATAATATTATTTATTATAACATAATACTTAAAAATAAAATATATTTACATAGAATTAAGAGATTGCATATGTTAATAAAATCATAAATATAGAAAATATTAATATAGTATTTAAACTGAAAAAAATTCATATCCTACAACATATGTTAAAATAATTTAATGGTAAGAAAAAATTCATATCATACAACATAGATTAAAATAATTTAATGGTAAGCTTAATTATTGAAATCATATTATATGCTATAGATTGTTTTAATTAATTGATGCAACTGCTCTAGGGTCATCTTATTACATTTCACTGTATCTAAATATTAATCCATATTTACATATTAAAATAATATTATTTTATAAATATTTAATGAGGTCTAAAGTTAATTTCAATCAAATTAAAAATTAGATGATGA
Organism: Omphalea diandra; assembly: GCA_949677035.1. Lineage (NCBI taxonomy): Eukaryota > Viridiplantae > Streptophyta > Magnoliopsida > Malpighiales > Euphorbiaceae > Omphalea > Omphalea diandra. The sequence continues at coordinate 39,917 of CATIWR010402138.1, forward strand.
TTTTTTTAAAAGTACATATAATTTCAAATAATATACAATTTAATTATCCATCCTTTAAATTTTATATTATGTCTCATAAAAAATTATATACAAATGAACATAATTTAATTAATTATTTTTATTATTCTTTAGATAGTATTTGATTGAAATGATTTACAAATTAACTTCAGTTATACTACAAATATTAGTTATAAAACTATTTGTGATGAGATATATTAATATGAATTTTAAGTTAAGTTAGATTTTTTAAATTAGTTGATCAAAATTATTAAAAACAAAAACATGTTAATTGGTGTGTATGTGTGTGGCATAATTATAATTTAAATCCAAACATTTGCATGTCAGTGCGATTCTAGTTAAAAATTTAGAAATTGTTAAAAAGGCTAAAATCTTAAAATTGAGTGCAACATTAGCCCACGTCACATTTTATGGTGTAATTTTTGATGAAATTTATGTTGGAAGATAGTGAAATTTGATTATGTCTATGTATTTCATGACTCTAACATATTATGTTATCATTAATTTTGCACTTAAAAATGATATAGAAGTTCAATGCAAGATGTGAACATAACGAGAGATAATATCATGTTGTAATTTGTTTCTTAAGTTTAATGGCTATAATAATCTAAATATTAGCAATATGATAACATGCACTATTTAATAAATATGAATTAATTGATAATTTTTTTCTGAATTTTAAGGATATGATATTATTTAAATTTTATACTAATATTTATTTTATGTAAAGTAATTTAAATCATATCAATTAAATATTATTCTCATAAATATTAATAATTTGATTCTTATAAAACAAATAATATTCATACAAATAAGTCACTATTAATAACAAAAATACAATCGTCTAATTACCCAAAATAAATTAAATTTGTTTAAAGAATAAGAAATTGAACATATGAAAAATAAAAAATCATAATCATTAACAAAATTAATAAATTCTGTAAACTACAACTAAATATAAAAAAATTATAATGCATGGCAAAAAAATTTTGTATCTTTCTTTAGCAAAAAATAATTGCAAAAGTATAAGAATTTAATTATTAAAAATAAATATGAAATCAATTAAATTTAAAGCTTAATAAATTAATTAATAAAAAATAAATATTATAAATGAGTTGTGATTTGATTATGTGATACTAAAATAGTAAAATTACCTGAAAATTTTAAAACTTTCACATTTATGTTAAATTAATTCTACTCTTTTTTAATTTTAGTAAATTTGAAATACAAAAACTTTTTTCTATCAATATTACTTCGACATGATTTTTAGTAGGCGTGGCACTAACGTAGCACTGATGAGGATATTCGAATAAAAAAATGGATATATATATATATATATATATATGATTTTGGATGTATGAAAAATGATCTAAATTATAATCAATGAAAATAATCAACTAACCTAAATAAATATTCATTCAACTCAAAGAATTAATTTGAATAAAAATAAAAGAGATTCCTATATGTAAACAGCCTTGCAAAGACATCCTTTAAGCAATTGCTATATTAGCATATTGATGAGTTTAATCTTCTCTATTATTTGAAGAGATTACACATTTATTTAGTGATAATCTCAAAATTTTTTTAGCACTTTCATGTTTAATCTTTTTAATATCTATATATATATATATATATATATATATTACAATAACTTTTTTCCATGTTGGATTGGGACTAAAGTCATCTCTTTTTTTTTTTTTATTTGAAATTATATCTCAAAAATTTTAATTAATTAAGTTACACCTAATACTTATTTTAAAACTAAATGGGGATCATATAAGATGACGTTCTCTTTTTATTTAATATTTTAATTTTTGAAGACCAATAAATTTAAATTGTCCCTTATTTATATTCTCATATCGATTGTTATTAATTTATGAAATGACTAATAAGATTTATTGTTGATATTTTATATGTTAAATTAAATTAATTACAATAAAATATAATAAAATAGTATATTTTCACATATTAATTGATAGCACATTCATATGGATGTTTGGATGTCCTTTGTTTGAAGGTTAATTCAGGTAAAATAAATGTGATAATTTAATATATAAATATCTTTTTTACTTAGAATTAAACATGTAAGTTTTATTAAAAGAATTAGTGTAACTTGAGTGATATAATTAGATTAATTACTAATACTGTAAAAATATAATATAAAGTATAAAAATGCAATAAATAAATATGAATATCAATATGCATGTAATTTCAAATTTTAATATCGCTTTAGAATAAAAAAAATTAGGTATAGTGGATATGCTATGACTAACATTATTATATAACTTAGAAAATCATATATATAAAAAAATACTATTGATAAAAAGTCACAAATGACTAAAGTGTTATTGTTTCTATTGTTATTTGTGAAAGTTTTAATTAAAGTTAGTTTTAAAATAATTGATTTAAAAACAAGAGACATAGGTAAAACTTAATAATTGAAAACAAAATATATATAAAAAATGAAATACAAGTACACAAATTTGGAAGGAATTGCTAATAATTAAATACAATATATATATAAAATAATAAAAAAAAGATAATTAAAAATGTGTAAAGTGAAATAAGTTATGTAATCAATTAAATGGAGGAATAAAGTTCAAAAATTGTTTAATTATATAACTAAGTAATTATGAGCTCATAAGCTTAAGATTTTGAGTAGTATGAGTAGATAATACAAAATAAAATAAGATTGATAAGACTAATATCAATTTGTTAGAAAAGTAAATTTAACTTTATTTTTATATTTCATGCTTAATTTTTATATACTCTAATAAATTGGTAATATTATATTTGTAGAAATAATAATAATATTTTTTTTTTTTGTTGAATGGCTAATCCATTCTTAGTGGGCGAGGGTAGTAAATCAGTGTCCCATATACCTTGCTTAGATTACATACACTTTGGAATGTGCTATATCTCATAATTTAATTAATTTATACAAATAAAATTTCTTATATGTTAGTCTATTTAATTTATTTTTAGTCAACTTACTTTCATATTTAGTCGAATTGAATCGTTAACTAATCAATTCAATTTGATTTTTCAATTCAATGTGGATACGCTCCTCCTATATATAAGATTTACATAAAGAAATTAAGAATGAGTCTCATGATTGTGAGAAAAATTAACAGTAATATATAAAATAAAAATAGTTATTTGTGCAATATAAATGGTCTTGAAATTTCAATAAAATATTGAACAGAAGATATATATA
>CATIWR010402166.1:0-22399 GCA_949677035.1 Omphalea diandra
TATATATATATATATATATATATATATATATTTTAAAGGTATTTTGTTATGTTGTGAAACCTTGCGATTTTACGATTTGGTTTTACTATTCTTATTCTAGGGTCCTCTATCGATTCTAGAGTGGAAAAACAAATTTTACAACCTTGATCTCTACTAGTGAGCTAACAAAGGCCATTCGTTTACCTTGCAACTTGTCAATAAACAAGCTCATATCACTAGATGAGGTGTTGAACACTTCTTCTTGTCCTTATTCTTACTATTAATGTTTCATCTGGGGTCCTCTATGCCACTTAACATGACTCCATTGATTATCATATTTTGACTTTCAAAGATGTCCCCTAGATCTAATAACTTTTATAGTTTTATTTAAGGCAGAGAAATTTTTTTAGACTATTTCTAATAAGCTTTTCTTATCATGATCTTTCTTTTAACATTTTGAATTTTAAAGAGATTCCTTTGGAGTTGCACAATTGCTTTTATAAGCCAAACGATTATGTCTAGCTTCTACAATTTGGCAAACATTTCAAACGTCCTTTTAATCATGGATGACATTTAATGGCATGACTATTAAGGGCATATAACCTTTAATTTTTTGCTCTATAATGATTATCCAAGGAATTTAAAGTTTCTTTCAAGCCTCATCATTCTCATTTTAACTTTTTTGATTCTTGCACCCCTATAAATTTTTACCTTCTTACTCTCTATTCTCCTCTATGTTTTCATTCTTTCCATTTAGGTATGCTCATCAAACTTTTTCAACTCTTCTTTTATTTTTTCTTTTTTGTTTCAACGATTAGTTAAAGAAAGAAAGTTGTAAAAATCATAAAACCTAATGGGCTCTCAAAAGTGGGTTTTCCTAAAAATAATGAGCTTAAGAACTCTTAGAAAGCTAAATGGTAAAAAATCTCATCTAACCACTAAGGACAACCTCCATTTTTAAGGAATCAAAAGGATGAGAAAAAATCTATCATTAAGACCTTATTAACATTAAAAGTATTTTTCTTAAGAGTTGAGGAAGGTCAGAGGAGGAAAACTAGCATAATTATAGAGGACTCCTTTATAAAATGCAAGTATTCCAACAAGGACCTCTTTATCTTTATTTCCTAACTTGAAAATAGGTTGTTTGTTCCGATTATCCCTTTCTTTATTAAAATTTTTAAATATTTTCATGTCAATCCCATAATGCTTTTTCCTAAATCTATCATTAACCTTTACCACTTCCAGCTTTTATGCTTTTAATATGGTATTATATCTGCCACTAACCACTTTGACTATTTCTTTGACTTTAAGATTCAATGAGTGTTAGGGATTTAAATATGATTTAACAAAAAATTTCTCTATAAAACTCTAAACAAGGTTGTAAGTTAGAATAAATATTAGGTAATAATCTAGAAATCCCATAGTGAGAATTATCATTTTAACACTTACTAGCTTGTGCCTGGAAATGCTAGGAATGAGGAGGTAGAATTGAACCCCATATAAAACATTGGGTGATGATGATCTCTAAAATAGGGAGGCAATTTTTATGGTCAAACCTTCATAACCTTTGTTTGGGTGGCCTAAAAGTTGGGTTTACATTAAGGTTATGAAGCATAACTAAAGGATCAATTCTCTTAATGTCTGAGACTTACCATGTAAAATTTTGCATTGATAAGTCTTCAATAACTCCTTTATTTTTCTTCTTTTAAGCCTTTGTCAAGTTGGTGCTCTAATTTTATTCAATTAGTTCCTAACTTAATCCTGTTGCCTCTAGCATTGACTATATCCATAACAAAGTTGTCCAATTTAACTTTATCATCTAGCCTATACTCTATACTAACAATTGGTAAAACTCACTTAAAATTGCATGTTGACCTCATATAGTCCTTATTCCATTTAAGAACCTTATATAGACATAGTACATAGGTCATAGTAATAGTTGTCCTAAGATTACATTATAAAGGAATGACATATCAACTACTATAAATATCCCATATAGAGTTCTACTAAGGGAAGATTTCCTAACTATAATAAAAAAAATTAATAAATCCAAACACTTATAGTCTCTTACCCCTAATCCTAATTACTAAAACTCTCAAAGGCACAAGGTCATTCAAATCTAGCTTTATATTTTTTACCAAATGTATAGATAATAAGTTGACTATACTTTTATCATCCATGAAGACCTTCTCCATGGTAAAATTGACCAATGATGTTTTTTATCATCATCAATATGATATTGAGAGAGGTAATTAGATAACGCATAGCTTCTATTAGGAAGGTGAAAGTGCAATCCATATAATTATTCATGATACATGGTGTACTTTCATGTCTTTTCTCATACTCTTTCTTAGTGGTCGAGCTCCTTCCTGCTAATGCAGTTCGACTAAAGATGACATAATGGTAACTTTCCTACCATCCTTATTAGGTAGCACCTTAGTTTTCTCAATGTTCTTACATGCTAATATGTTACCTCAATTAGTTGTTTGGTTTTTTTCCTAAGCTTCATTAACCTTACATACTGTCTAGGGCACCCTTATTTAATCAACCTCTTTATCTTACGCTTTAGGTTTTTATAATTATCTTTATCATGCCTTGAGGCATTATGAAAGTGGTAGTACTTCAAGTTGCATTTCTTTATAAGGCCTTCTTTCATTTCCTTAGGCCATTGCAAGAAATCCTTGTCTTGGATTGGAACAAATGCTTTTATGTGACAAAGCTTTAAAGGAGTAAGTATCTCACTTCTTATCCTCTTTTTAGGCCTTTTTTAAAAATATTTTGTTTTCTTTTATAACTAGTCTTTGACTTATCCCCAACCTATAGAGAATGGTTGTCTATTTGTTCCTTCTCCCCCCTATTACTAGAAAATTATCTTTTTTTGCCATTCATCATCTTATTATATGTACTTTTGTGCCTTTTCCATTAGTTTGTTCATATTTTTAAGAGATTTTTGGTAAGTATGTTGAAAAAGCTCACTTTATTTATGCCTTTGGTGATGCCTCTATGGCTATTTGTTAAAAAGAACTACATCATTTTATTACATGTACTTTTATGCCTTCTCCATCAACTTGTTCATAATTTTTAGGAGATTTTTGGTAACTATGTTGGAAAATCTCACTTTAGATGTGATTTTGGTGATACCTCTATGCCTTTAATTTAGTCTAAATCTAGAATTTGGAGTGCCTCTTTGTTAAAGTAAGCTATATAGTCTTATAGGCACTAATCTCCCCTTGCACTAGTTTTAATATGGAAGATTTTTCTCAAAGCTAGCATACTAGCTACAAAGTAGTTAAAAATTTTTATGGCTATGTTTGGAAAAGAATAAATACTTGTTTATGGTACAAGATTTTGGCTAGAGATATGGATTTTAAGGTAATAGGAAATACCTTATAGATCACCTCATAGGCATTATGAATGTTATGGTATGTGTTATAACTATGCATAAGTTCTATTGGGTTAGAGGTCTTATCATATGCCTCTATAGTAGGAACCTAAAATTTCTCCGACATGGGCTCATCATGGATCTCTTTTATAAAAATGACTTGACTATCAGACATGTAAGAGCTTTCATGTCCTTTTACCTTTTGATAAAGCTTAGCCATTAGTTCTTTGAACATCTAGTTCATTTGATCTACCACTTGAGCTTGTGGGAAGTGTGAGTATGCAATTACCTTTTTCCTTGATTTTTAGCATACCTTAGGTGTGAATGAAATCTATTATTCTTTTTAAAAGCTTTTAACTTTTTACCCCTTTATTATCTTTCTTTTGCCTTATTTTGCCTCATTCACTCATATAGTACGAGCTATTAGACTTCTTCTGCTCTCCTCAAGCTTTGGTTCTTCATTTGGTTAGCATCAATTATCAAACTCCCTTTTGATTGACTTTATTCAAGATCTAATTTATAGAGTTAGGAGTCTATCCTTTTCCTCTTTTTATTTATATGAGTTAGTGATGTTTTTATGCTCATGTAAAGAGATATGTTCCTTAACCATACAAGAGTTTCAATTTTTAAGGAAGTTACACATAATAAAAGGCTAAGTTTCATGCTAAGCTTGGGTTTGCTTGTAATTAGAGTATGGCATGTTGGAAAGAGGTTATGGTGCTTCAAAGTTCTAAGTTTAAAGGTTACACTGGCAGGTTTATATTAGCGATATGGATTTAATGGTGGGATGAAGATGAACCCTTTTAAAGGTTTGGTATTTTTGAATCTAGCTATCGACATTTAGGGTATGAAATACCTATACCAGGCATTGATGCATAGACATAGCTAGTTGCTTATAGGTCATCAGTCAATGATAACATCTTTAATATATAAATCTCTCACAAACTATAATGCTTCCCATAGATGGCACTAAAATCATGAAAGTCTCGTTTGTATAGATAACTCATTCTCTCATAATAAGTTTACATGTGACTTGTAAAACAAGAAGGGGTAAAGTGGAGTACTGACCTTAGATATTGGTAGGAACACTCTGATGTTCAAGTCATCTTCAAATCACTTAGGTAGAGACTTAGATAAGGCATCCTAAGCTCTAAGATATCCTAATAAAGGAAGAAAATAAGATGATAAAAAAAGTGTTATCTTTCATTACCTTGTCTTTAGCTTTTATACTTGGAGACTTTAGGCTTAAATTGTAGACTATTTAAAGAGTTCATGTAGCTTTTTGGCTTGTTAAGCTTAACTGAGTCTTATTGGGTCTCATTGGATCCCATATTTTTATTGGTGGATTACACCTCAGTCTTGAGTTGATATCATGATTGAGAGGTGAAAAGATTATTATTCAAAAAAAATTAGTTGTGATAGACGTGATGGATGCATAAGTCTATGACACAGGCAGTTAATACATCTTATCAATATCAATTGATAATTAGGTAGCTTATTGAGGAAGAAGCTAAACTCATGACGAAGTGCTAAGATTTGTTAACCATTTAACTACGTGAGATATTTGATCCTTTCTATTAGTGAACTAGTAAAGGTCATTTGTTCACTTTACCTTTTGTAAATAGGTGAGCTTGGATTACTTGATAAGGTGTCGAGGCCTTTTATCGTCCTTATTTTTGTCATTTATATTTTATTTGTAGCCTTTTTTTACACTACTTGATTTGACTCTATTAACTATTGTATTTTGACCGTTATCAATAATTATTGATTTTATTATTCAACTATCAAGTCTACAATTATTTGGTATTATTAATTTAAATATACGTTCACTAAAAACTCTTAGAAAATAAAATAACTTGCTAGACTCTTGCATTACTAAATGAGCACTCCACCCCGAATTAGTTTATTATATTCGTCGCCATAATCTTCTTGATTATGGTTCAAATGTTTTTTTAGTTATAAAAAGAATGATTTTTCTTTATTGAGCCACTAAATTTATATTAGTATTATAATTAAATATTATAAAGCGAAATTTGATCTTTACCATTGCAATGTGATATATTTTTTAAAGTTTTTTTTTATATTAATTCAGTTATATTTTTTACACATGGTAGTTTCTAATTTGATCTAAACTTGATTTGATTTATAAGAAATTCAAAAACTTGAAAATTTTTAAAGTTAAATTTAATCTAAATCCTAATTCTACGTGTAGATCAATCTAAAATGATCTAATTCTAACCATATATGAAACTATCGAAATTATTTTAATTTAAATTATTAAAAATCATTAAATTTTTTTAAAATATTTTATTTATTGAAAATACTAAAATTACAATAACACAATCTAAAATTCAAGAATAATTTAAAATTTGTTTATATATTAATCTAATAATTCGACATAATACATTTATATTTCAAAATAATCCCATTAAAAATAAATAGTATGAAACAGTAAAAAAAATGTTCCATTTTATTAGAATTTGTCTTTATAAAAGTTTAATTAATGATCCAAATAATAGAAATATTTTTACCATTAAAAAATGGTTTAAGAATTCAATGATACAAGTTACCTATATGTATTATATTCATTTATAAACACATTTTATTATATAAATGACATACACACATATATATATATATACACACACTTTCTATTTTTTGGTTGGTATGGTGGGTGGTGATAGAGGGAGACTAAGAAAACTTCAGGAATTACTATCCATATTTCCTTGACTAAAAACTTAAGAGCATTTATTAATTTCGGAACTTTTTTTCTGATGCTGTGTTGTGCCATCCACTGGGTTGCCATTGAGGAAATGTTCACATTTGTTCTTTGTGTGAATCTTGGAATAGTATCTCCAAAATCTCTCTCAAGGCTTTTTAGCTTAGTGACAAACATGAAACGACCGAAAACAAATTGCTTACAAATTTTCCAAACATTCTCAACAAACAGCTACACAACAAATTCGGTGGAATGTATTGGCAATAAAATATACCTATAAAAAATTAGCAAAATAATTGCAAATGGGTGCATGACATGAGAGAATCCCACCATCGTTGTCTGTCACCCATAGGCACATAATTTTCCATGCAATTTCTTTTTTCCTCTTTAGAAAATATATGCCATCAATAAGAATAGATGAAGGAGAAGAAGATCAACTTTGGTGACCCATTAATATAATGATCATCCAGATTGAGATGTTGCAAGTTCGAATTCAAATTGAAAATTAGTATTAAATACAGACTAGAGGTTACTTGTGTTGTGCGGAAACAAAGAATAGGATGGATGAATTGACTATAGTTAATAGCTCTAATTAATACCAGAGAAGTAAATTCAAAGAAACTTATTAAGTTGGCCTTGGTAAAGTTGCAAACCTAAGAAAGTTCTCTATCTTATTCAAAAAGTAGCTGCTATGCCAAACTAAATTGTGTAAGCAGTGACATCAATGGCGAGAGAAGGGTCGATGAGCTCACTATAAAGTATACCATGCCCTAACATTTCAGGCCGGTCCTAGGCCTAGGATCCCTAATTTTTTTAAAAAAATTTATAAAAGAAATAATTAAAAATGAGCTCAAATTAATATTTTGCTCAGATGAAAATGGTTAAATTGTTAAAAAGATTGATCAAATTTTTTCTTTTAATAAAAAAGGATTTTTTTAAACTAAAAGAGGGCTTTAATTTTATTTTTTCTTTATATGAAAGAGTATTTTAAAAAAATTTCTTCTCAATTCTCAATAACAGAGACTTCTAAATATATATATATATATATATTTTAGTGTTTTTTACTTAGGGACTCTATAATGTAAGGCCGGCCCTGTAACATTTCAATGCATAATGTCAAAGGTTGCATGAATACATATGTACATAGCCATTCTTTTTCTCCTCGATAAATGATTCATTAACTTTCAAAAAAAAATTTCCCTCCTTTTTCCCACTTTACTAAAACATGTTTGATTTGAAAGTCAATTTAGGTCCATAAATATTAAGATTTTATATATTTTATAAAAAAAATAATTATTTATTGTTAATATTTGATGCACTTGAAAAAATTAGTTAATGAAAAATATTTTTTAATTAATAGAAAATAAAGTCATTTTTAAAAATGATTCTCTTTTTCAAAAAAAAAAATCATTCTTTAGATTTTAACAGACTTATTCAAATACAAATGAATTATATAAAAACTATCTATTATTGTATTTATCAATAACACTTATCACCGATTATTGTCGATTGGTAGCAATTGCAGATAAATTGTGGGATCTATAGAATTTTCATTTTTTAATGTCTATTTTCTCATATTAAATAATAAATAGTATAAATATAAAATATTTATAATTTAAATTTTATTATAATTTTATGCATTAAAAGAAAATTAATATTTTGCAATATATTTAAATACCATAAAATATTTTTCTCAAAGTATTTTTTTCAGAAAATATTTGTTATAAGCAAGTTATTTGCAATGAAATAAATAGAGCGTGCAATTATCAATAATTAATTTAAATATTTTCATCGGTTAAAAATTATAAATATTCCTATATGTAAACTAACTCTATCCTATACCTTTCAAAAAAATAAAAAGTAATCATTTGCAAAAAGAGACTTTCTATTAAAAGAAAATAAAATAATATATTTTCATTGGCTGGCTAAAAAATAATCCAATGTAAAACGGGGATTTTTATGAAATAAAATTTTCATATATATATATATATATATATTCACCCAAACCATGACCCATTCCTTTTTATAGTTTGCGAGACTCGTCTTAGCACAATTAAGATTCTGTAAACATACTTATAATCACCAAGCCTCATTACAGTTTATTCTGATTTCAAACAGCTAGGTTAATATATGTACATATATTTTATCTTAAACCTAGTCGTCTCTTTTTTGTATGAAAACTTCTTTTTTTAGTGTGTTGGAGCTATCGTTAGTATATACTACTGGCAACAATCTTTTTTTCTCTTTATTTTTTTAATAGAGTGGATTATTTAACACTATTTATTAATTTTCTTTTATTTTATCTCTTTTTAAAAGTTTTTATTTTAGATTTATTATTTTATCTCTCTTCTTATGAGTTTTATTTCTTTTTTTTCTAGAATTTTAGATATTTGAAATTGATTGTTTAGTAACATATGATAATATTATCGACTATCATTTCTCAAATTTATTTATTTTTATTATATAAATTTTAGTTTATATCATAACACTATACCTGATGAAAATCTTCATAATAAATAAATATGCAAAGTCATCGAAGATAATTCATGGTAAAAATATAATCATAATTTTAGAGTTAAACCAATATGCAGTTATTAGTAGTATTAAAGATCAATTCTAAATTAGTGATCTAAATCATAAGATTATTTTTTTTATAGATACTATATGACCAGTTATGAATAAAAATATCTTCTAATATTCTCAAAAATAATATATATATATATATATATATATATATTCATACTTTTATAAATTTGTTTATTTTCTTATGAAAAGAAAACACATAACCTATTGTTGTCTTTGCTTTGAATAATAGGAATATAGTTTTAGATGACTTAGTTTTTCAGGAAAATATCAACTTCATTCATGAAATTAATGAGCTTAACTTAGTTATTCATGCAAAGAAAGGTAAATCTATTTAAGATTATATGGCCATTTTGCTTCCTCCTTCAAGGATTGTCTTACTAATATTTTTAACAACCCTAAAAAAAACACCAAAATGCCAAAGTTATTCCTTCAAAATGACGACACTATACATTGGCAAGAGAAAATCTTTTAAAAAAAAAAAAAACACAACTAAAGAATGGAAAATTTAAAAAAAAATGATTTGATGAGAAGCATATGGGGCTGGAGAATTTTATTTATATTACAGTGTTGTGTTAAATTTCAGATAATAAATAAATAATTAATAAATTACATTCATAGTTTCAAATTTAACATAATGGCATTGTAAAATTTATCTTTTGCTATGCTGAAAATAAATTTTAGAGTTTTTTTTTATAGTTGAAGCCTTACTACCTTGTGAGATTTGTTTTAAAATTACATAATAAAGTGTATTTTAAAGACTACAGTCAAATTTATGTCTTATTCTATTGGTAAAATGAGACTATTTAATAGTGAATGTTAAAGTTCAAATCTTATCAACATAATTTTTCCCTCTCAAATACTAAAAGAAAAAAAAAACTATAGAGTTTTTTAAGATATTATTATGTTTCTAAGTATGATGTTTTATACTTAAAGTCTCTAAATATGATTAGTATGACATTATTTAAAAATGATTTTCAAGGTTTTGAATTAAATCTATAAATTTAATTATGTCTAACCCTAGACCTAACACTTTCCAATGGAGAAGGAAAAATTAATAACCTTCAATTTCATATTGTGCTTATCATTGCTTATTATAGTCCTAAATGTAGAAAAAAAATTAAAATGAATAAGAATATATATAAAATGATTTGCACACTTATCCTACACTTGTAATTTCAAGGACCTTCGATGACTTTTATACACATTTTATTTCTTTGTTTTTATTATTACCTTTTGTCGTTTTTTAGAATAAAAGATATTCATTCATTGATGTTATTTTTAAAATTGTTAATGGATAGATATATTCTAATAATTTAAAATTTCTTGAGTATAATAGTTTATATTTTATTATTTAAATTATATTTTATTATTTAAATGAATAAAAAATAAAAAATAAATATTTATCTCATATGATATGGAGCTTTAGTTAATAATTCAATAATTATGCAAATATTTAATCTCATAAATATAAGGAATTCAAAATTTCGGTGCTGCCTATTTTTAGAAGTCTTTTAAGAATGTAAGATTAGTGTGTTTAATTGAATATAAGATTTTTTTTTTTGAAATATAAGATTGCTATATTTACTTTGTTGTACATAGGAAAATTCCAAAGAAATTAACTTAAATTATTATGATATTCCCTATTTAATATATTTTTATTTAATTAGTCTGTATAAAATGTATCTATATAAAAAATATATTTTATAAAATGAAATTTATCATAAAACTAATATGAAATATAATATCATTTAAAATAATAAATAATAATCCTCTTTACAAAATACTTAAATAACTGTAGCATGCTAATGATTAAAATATATAATCTATAATAATAAAAGTTTAGAAAAATTAAAAAAGTAACACTGTCATATGATGATTTCATATGTTGCATTATAACAATACACTCATGATCACATATGGCACAAGGTTTTTTTTTTTTTTCCCCATGAGAAGCATATAACCCACATAAACAAAAGAAAAAAAAAAGAAACAAAACAAATAATTTGATGATTTAAGTAAACAAATTCAAGAAACAAAAGGGAAAAAGAAAAAAAGGTGGCTGCCTGATGACGAGTTTGTTTTACGGCAGCAACAGATTTTTCTTTTGGAATTATGATTTATGTTTTGATGAGGATTTTATTAAATAAAATATATAGATTTTAATTTATCAATTAAAAATATATTTATTATATATAAATTATAATAATTAAGGATATATTTTTATGTATATTTTACGGATTTATATAATTATGAAGAAATAATTTTTCACTTTTTAATATAGAAAATTACTTTTTTATATAAATGAGAAAATAAAAGTGAAATTCATGAGTTCAAATTTTTATTTTTTCAAAATAATCTCTCTTAAATAAATCAAACACTTAAATTTAACATTTGAGATCATTTTTCCACAAAGATTCATAACCAAACCCCTCCTTAAATAAAAAAAAATTAAAAAAAAAAGACATTTAATGGTATGCAATTCTAAACTCCGAATTGAGGAATTCCCAAGCACATTGGTAAAACTCAGAATGTGCATGGACAACCAACTAACATAAGTCCAAAAACCACCCAATATCTATATAGATTGTATTGAAGCAAGAGTGCTTGAGTCATGCCTCTATGGCCCATAGCTTGTATGAACAGTCAATAAATGTGAATGAGGCAACCTCTTTTTAACTTTTTAGTGTGAAAAATAGAGTTTTGGGTTTCATCTTTTCATCCACTACTATTAATAAAAAAATTCTTTTACTAATTTGGTAAAAATTATTAGACTACTCTTAATATATGGCCCACAATAATGATGTTAATCCTATCATTTGAGCCGCCTATGAGTAATAATAATAATAATAAATCCCAAAAACTAAGCATATAGGTGAGCAAAGCAGCTAGGTAGAGGGGGTTTGAAAATGCCAGAGCTCCTAGGTGATGAATTTTAGCAACCAAGAAGAAGGGATAGTATAAAGAATGAAATGAAAAAGAAGAAAAAACATACAACAGGAAGAAAGAAACACCTCAAAAGAAAGTTGCTTTCAAAGGGTACGTTCTGTCAATGGCGTGACAAATGCCCCATACCATATAAGACCTTGATTTATTATGCCCTAAGGTCACCAGAGCCACGACAAAATGCCCTATTTTAATATTTGCAGGTGTACGTTATTATTTTATTGTTACTTTTCTTTTTTCTAATAATTAATTTTGTGATATTGACAGTCATTAACTTCGAAAATTATTTGTTTATTCTTCTCATTTTGTTTTCATCCTCAAGATTAGATTTGGGTGACACAGATTATTCTGTTTCCAGGAAGAAGAGGTTGTCATTGAATTCAGCCCTTATGGAATGGAACACAGAGTTAGAGAGATGGCAATAGTTCATAGGATAAACATTTTTATTTCTTCTCTTTTGTTGCCTCTGTTTGGAACTCTATATATATAACTTATACTACTAAAATATTTTCCATATTGTTTTTTTTTAAAAATCAATTTATGGTTCAAACTTCTTCATTTTATAGGTTTTAATCTCACCATGCTTAAGATTTTTTTTTGTCAAGCAATCTGCCTTTCGAATTCGGATCAGAGAAAAAAAAAATTATAGAATAATTTTTTAAAAAATTAAAAAGTGGTGAGTTCGAATCTCAATACAAATTTAATTAATAAAAACAATTAAGTAAGTAAGAATGTCTTTTGAATGGGTTTTTCCCTTTATAGAATGAGATTGAATGTGTGAGAAAAAAAACAATGAGAATTTAGTGAATGTTAAAAATTATATTTCCTAAAAAAAAAAAAAAAGAACCACTATGTTAAAACTAGTGCTGGGGAAGAAAACTGACAAACTGTAAAATTAGAATCATAAGAATGACCCCAACTGAAATATAGTCCAGCCCAATATGCTAACCCTAAACTTAGCCTATGATTCAAGCAATGGACCCATATAAATGCATGTCCAAGTAATTTTACTTGCATTGGAGGTCTCCAATAATGTACACTTGAGAACCAAATCTCATATCATATAATAATAATAATAATTTCTATAATAGAAATCAAATCCCTTATATCAATCACTTGTACCTTAATTTGTTAGTAAGATAAGACCATTTAAGAGTAGACATTACTAATGTAATATCTGTTTCCAATACTTTAAAAAAAAAAAAAATTATATCCATGGGTTTGAGGGAAAATGTCGTTGTCAATCATATGGCGCATGCCACATGAACTTGTTTGCAGCTTTATTATCTTCTGTGTTCATCATTGACAATGAAGTATGGGTTATATATATATATATATAAGCAAAGATCAATGCAATTCTTGCGTATGCCTGAAGGCCCCATTTTCCTCTAATGGGTTCAAGCTTAACTGAATTAGCCCAATAACTCTATAAGCGCAAAAGAGACTTGGTCCAAAATAATGTATGTGACTAGCTTGAAAATCCAGCCCAATATCACATTGTGTAAGCCTTTATGGGTTGAAGAATAGACTTTTGAGTTTTTACCTCTGATGGGATTTTTTTTTTTTTTTGGCTTTGATTTTGTAAAAGGAAGAGCACCTCATATTATGATTTGGTTTGAAAGGAAAATAAAATTACAATTTATGGTTTCATATTTCTTCTCTTATATCAAATTGAACAGAAAGTAAAGCTGACTCTATATTATGGTGCAACTTCGTTTGCAAAAAATAATTTGTTTGTAAAAAATATTTTTTAAAATTTTATTTTTGAGAAAATATTTTATTTTACATGATTTGATTGCAATTATAAAAGAATAATAAAGTTTCTTTTTTGGCATTTAGAACTCATGCCAACATAATAATTTATTTATGCTCTCTCTATAAAATGATTTCATTATTAGGTTAATTTCCATGGTGAGAAAGCTAATCTCCAACCCGTCAGATCAACAATTATGCTACTTATGTGTTGGAAACACAAGATTTATAGTTTACTTCATTATTTAATAATCAAAACCTAATATTACGTGAATATAAGATTTTTAATTTAATTTATTGTTTGATGATCAAACCTTGTTAATACGTGTCGAAAATACAAGATTTTTAGTTTATTTTATTGTTTGATAATCAAATCCTACTCACATGTCAAAAATATATAAATTTAAAGTTTTATTCATTGTTTGATAATCAAATGGAAACACAAGATGTTATGCTTTTGTTTGATAATCCAAGGAAAAAAAAAACAGATATAATCCATATTGAATCTGTTAGACTAATAATTTATATTATATATAAAAGTGACTAATTAGAAAATTTTTTTGAATATAGAAAAGCATAAACTTTTTTAAATTGACAATAATAACTTTAAGTTATAAATTTTAATTGGATGAATAATATTTTTATACAACTAATTATTATTTTAATTTTTAAAATTTTTAATATTTGAAATCTATACTATACTATTTATAAAAGTGATTAATTAGAAAAAAAAATTTCTGAATATAAAAGGATATATAACTTTTTTAAATTGATAATAATAATCTTAACTTATAAATTTTAATTGGATAGATAATTATTTATAAAATTAATTATTATTTCAAATTAATTATTATTTCAATCTTTAAAAATTATAATTATGTGAAATAATGGATATTATTTTATTTTTAAAATTTGTGATTATTTGAAATAATTGAAA
Source organism: Omphalea diandra (assembly GCA_949677035.1). Taxonomy (NCBI): domain Eukaryota; kingdom Viridiplantae; phylum Streptophyta; class Magnoliopsida; order Malpighiales; family Euphorbiaceae; genus Omphalea; species Omphalea diandra. Next base: position 14,299 of record CATIWR010402166.1, read on the forward strand.
CAATGAATAAATATATTTATATCTCTAAATTAGCGTTATTTTTAAAAAGTATTTAAAATTAAAATAAATATAATTTAAATTGGTTGATCAATAATGGCTTGTGTAATGGTAGAAGTATGATTTGCAAGAATTTATGTAAAAATATCATACATGCTAAAATAATTATGGGGCAACATACAAGATAGCAAGTATATTTCCTAAGAGTCTCTCTATTTAGCTAAAATGAAGAATATTTTTTTATTCAAAAAAATAATTTATAGTACACCATTGTTTTGTCATGACTATCAATAAAAGTCAAAGGTCAAATAATATCAAATGTTAAAATTTATTTAGTATAAAATATTTTTTCATATGGATGATTATATGAACCATTATTTAGAGAGATTTCAATGTCTACCATAAAATTTTATGCAATTCAATAAAAAAAATATAAAAAATTATACTAAAAGTGTTGTTCTTATTTTATGATACAATTTCTTTTAAATATATTTATAAATAGAAATATCATTATAATATTATTTTGATATTTTAATTGTTGCAATGAATATGTATATTTCTAAAAAATGATGAAAGCATCTTCTTTATTTTTTAATGTTATTTTATTTTTAACTTTTCTATTAATCTTATATAACTCTTATTTAATTTTTAAATTTAATTTTTTCATCATTTTATTTTAAATTTGTTTTTCATTTTCTTATTATTAGAAAATCACATTTATTAAAAAGGTTTTTTATATGTATTCTAGAAAATTTTTAATTATTTTTAACTTTACATAATTTATATTTTTTATTTGTATAAATTAAAAATTAACTAATTTGCGTGTCTAATAATTATTTTAATTTTTACGTGTCTAATAATTATTTTAATCACATATAACACACGTATAGTAAAAACTAGTTTGATTTAAAGGTGCACAAAATGCTAAATAAACTCTAATATTATATAAGAACTTCATATCTAACTCAAAATTTTAAATTAGTAGGTGATAAAACTAAATATAATATAAATGTTAACCTTTTTTATTCGTTTTCAATGTGAAACCAATGTTTTTAAAACAGAATTGGAGACTGAATTGTTCATCTGGCCGACTCCCGATTCGGCCGATTTGAAAAATCTAATTCAAAATGATATATTTTTTTATTTTTTTGAAAAAATATATAAATAGTACTTTAAAAATATTTAAAATTAGAAAATATAAAATATGATAAAATAATGAAATTTATTTTTTAAAATTTAAAATTTGAGTAAAATAGTGTAATTTTTAAAAAATATTTAAATTTTTTATAAAAATAATACACTTTTGAGTGGAATCTATTTGATTCAGTCCCAGTTTGAGCCTATTTTTCTAGGTTTGAACAATTTTTTAAGAGGACAGTTTTTAATATTAAATTAAACCAAATCATTGGTTGATTTTCGATTTTATTAGTCTGACTAGACGGTCTAATCCAGTTCTGAAAACCATGTGTGAAACCTTACAACTTTTGACACTCATATTCTCCAAAATCGTCCAAATCAATTGATAGCCTCACCCCATCCATTTTCCCCATCATTATAGGCATTTGGATGGAATTAATAAGAGCTCAATTTCGTTAGGATTAGAAGTTGATGGCAAATAGCAATAGGCCGGTTAGTTACCTATATTTAGAAGTTTAGAAGGGCAAGGCCTACTGAACTTTCTACTAGTTGTTTATTGCAAAGAGTTGTTTGAGTAACTTGAGATTACGTTGTGTGCAAACTACAAAGTACACCATACTCGTCTACCCTAAGCAGTGGAACTGTTTGCATGCCAATTAACTGAGAACTGACCTTGACTTTTGAACAATACTTTATGACTGCATGAAAAATTGTTGTTGATTCCTTTGTTCCCACCAGCTCAGGATCGTACGATAAATATGCCCCCACAAAAACCCCATAAACACAACACTAGATCCAAATTTACCCAAAAGCAAACATGCTCATATTACCTTTTTGGACTATTTTTTTGATCCGTTGAGGCATGGAGGGGCCCCAAAAATGCCCTTGGCGTTAACCTAACCTTAGGTGCTAGTAGTACAATGGCTTTTTTAAGCCTTTTATTTTGTTGTTGCTAAACGCGTGTTTTTTCGTGGGATACACCTACTTACACTAAAAAGCTAAGGAGGGTTTCTGATTCGCCATATCAAATCGGGATATTAGGGATGTATTCTCCATTTTGGAAACAGTCCGTAAAGCTCAATGTTGGAGAAAGAACTGCAGTTTCAATAAGACGAGGTCACAACTACTATTCTTCTTGAGGTAAAGGAGACAATCCCATAAATTGTAATTGGAATCTATGCAACTTTATACAATGAAATTTCTTGGAAGATCCCAAGCTACAAATGTTATTGACATAAAATGTAGCATATAGGCTTTTATATGATAAGCAATAACACAGTAGGGTTAGCTTTCTCTTCTCCCAACTAACCTCAATTCACCATTTACTTTATAGATGCGTTAAGAGATGTTTGTGCTTCGTTCAATATATTTTTTAAAAAATTTAATTTAGATAAAGTTATTTGTAATGAATTTAAAAGTTCATGAAAAAATATCGTTTAATAATCTCAGTATATTTGAACTCAAGATAATAAAAATAATACATTTTTTTTACCAGTTGATCGACCATTCACCATGATAATTTAAGTGATCTCTTTTTGTTTCTTACGTTATTATAGTACTAGTCTTAACTACACAATGGGAACTCTATTTTTCAATAATGAATCTCAGTTGTCCGTCCAATCCAATGTAAATATAGAAATTGGATGTATTAAAAGACAGTTCTTCTACAATCAAATTAAAGATTTTTCTTGAAGAAAGATGTTGAAATGGCCTAGATACACTTATAGTATATATACAGGTCACGTACAACTATTATAGATTTGATTACTTTTCGGCTTGACTGTTTGCTCCAAAATGGAAAATGGATACTTGGTGAAGGTGAAGTCTAAATTAACTCTGCAACTAGGCCTGTCTTTCATTCAATTAGTGTAGCATTAAACTGACCAAATTTTGAATACAATGGAAGAGCTCTAATTAATTAAATTAAGCTCTTTATCCGGTCAAGAACACAGATTGTGCTCTGAGCAAGATAAATACTCATTCAGAAAACATATGTATTATTGTCTGTGAATAAGCTGACACTGAAACCAAAATTTCAAACAAGAGCATCAGTGCTTGACCCTTTTGCAGTATTTTTGAAGCCCTAGTTGAAATATCACATTCACCTACCAATTTAAGTAACGTGTCAAAAACAACTTACTCAAAGATTCTTGACTAAAAAAATTACATTTTTGTTCAACAATAAATGTCGTTTAAATTTTTAATATATATTAATAATTATATTTAATAGATATTATTAGATAAATAAAAAATTATATTTTTTAATTATTTATTTTATTAAATTAATATGTATTCTAAAAAAATAATTATTATAAAAGAGAAAAAAAAGTAAAATTAAAAAAAATAATTAATGATTTTAGATAATTATAAAATGTTAGTATGAAACAAAAATTTCTTTCTAAATAACATCTAATTTGAAATAAAGAGAGTATTATAATGATCATAAATATCTTTGATTTAGTAATACTACTAAAATTATCTTTAAAATAAATTTTCACACAGATTAGTTGAGATATTTCTTAAATGTTTTTCAACCGCTGGTGGATTCATCCACGTTTTGGATTCACAACGATCGTTGAATATTTCTCCATTGTCATTGAGCTATCTTTCAAATCAAGCGAATTAGTTAAGGCATTTCTTGAAAATTTTTTTCATACTTGTTATCAACTTTCAACGCTTTTTTTTTTTTTTTTTTTTTTCACGATCGTTGATATAAAACCCACAGTCATTAAATCTATCAATATTTTCTGTCTTTTCCCATTTTTGTTCTTGCACCCCTTAAAGGCTCTTACTTCCCTGTGTTATTGCATTTCCTATAAACACAAACACTCAACATAAAAGTTAAAAACTTTTTTTTTTTTTTGGATTATGAATCATTTAAAACACATAATCTGAAAATATTTAAATTTTATTTAAAATTCAATTTATTTTTCTCTATTTAAATAAAGTAAAAAAAGATCGTGTATGATTTCATCTAATTAAAATTTCAAAAATAATTTGAAAATAATTCAAAAAAAATCTTTTTATATCTTCACTCAATAATTCAAATCCAAAATAACGCACATTGAAGTTGATCTGACCTACTTAACACGTTGGTCTCTCAAGCTAGGATTACCATGGCTACTCAGCTATGTAGATTTTGTTCACTCTAACTCATGGAAAGAATTTATGTAATGATTTTTTTTTGTTGGTATATTGTGTAATTTTACTTTATAATTTTATATACAGGCATTTAAGTTTTTCTACACTTTTGTTGGAATATTGAAAATTTGAAGGGGAAATACACATGGCCTATTGGATTTAGATTGTTTGTATCATATTCAACCACTCAGCTATAATATTAGTTCAACCGCATATTTATTTATTTATTTATTTTCATTAACACTGGTTTCATATATTACCATGAGCTTTTTCTTTTCTTGTTTTGATATGCCACCATGTCTAAATTGATTATTCTAATGTATATCCTCTTTTAAAAATAATAAGAATTGTCAACCAGAGAATTCCAAGGATCTAGAAGATTTTATTTCATTCGATATGATAATTTATTCTTTTTCATGTTTTGATCAGACAATTCTAGACATTAATATATATAATATATAAATTATGCAAAACACAAATTGCCTATTTTTCTTTTTGCTCCATCATCATAGAAGAAGACAAAACAATAAGAAAGAAGAAGAAAACATTTTATTACTTAATCATTCAAGAAGAAATTCGAAAGACAACATCAATATCTATAAATGGACCCCTCCAATTATGGGACCCAATTCAGGATACAAATTTTTGTCGGTGTGGGACGTGGGGAAGGAAGCAATTACTGTGAGGCGGCAAAGCGCCATGTTCACTTGGCCCTCTTTGTCCCTAACAATACAGGCATCACCTGGGGTGGGCATACCAGGTTGCTTCTATGCACTAAAACCCCCTATGCCCTACTCTCTCTTTTCACACTGCTCTTTCATAAATATTTGGGCAGGTGTTCTATGTTCCCTAGCATGTGCTTGCTCATGTGAAACCCACATGACTCCCATACCCCCGTAATCAAATTAATTTGGTCATGCCACTTGATGAAAAATTCTCCTAAAAGTTAGCCACTAAATCACGTAAAATTAGTAGTTTATACAGAGATGGCAAATTAATTCTGTTCTTGCAGAGATTTAGAGATGGCAAATGGTGGTGGGACTCGGATTGGAGTTAGGTGGAATAGAATTAGATTAATTTTGAATTGAATTAAGTTATGCTTTTTTAGATGTGTATAAACTGAGATGAGTTATAATTTTAGTTTATGTTTTGAATTTTGAATTTGATTGAACTACATTTAACTTTGATTTTTTAAAAAAATATATTATTTCATTTTTAAATTAATTTTAATTATTTTGAATAATTTAAATTGAATTGATATGTACTTGAAATCAAATCAATTTGAAATTGTTTGCCGCTTAAATTGATTAATGGGTTAAATCAGGTCAATTTTTAATAGAACCATTTTGAATTAAATCAGGTTATTTTCAAGTCAAAATGTCTTTTGTTTAAATATTAGCAAAATAATATATTTAAAAATACAAATTTTTTATATGTAACAAATAAAGATAGCTAAATTCATACTTAATGAGCACGATTTCACTTAGCCAATAAATATGAAAAGGAACAATTATTTTATAATTCTTAATAAGGTGTAAGCGAATCGAGAATGCTCGCAAACTACCTAAAATTGATTCAAAAAATACTTGAAATTGACTCAAGATTAATCGAGCGGAATTCGAGCTACTCGAGTAATCAAATAAGCCGAATTTAAATGTCAAAATGCTTAACCTAAGAGACCTGCAAGTTTAATTGAGCTTGAATATATTTATAATACTATTCAATTGAACTTAATTAATTTATCATAATCGAGCTTATTCAAGTTTAATCAAGTTTATTTGTATAAAAGTTTCAATTTACATGATTCACAAAAAAATATATATTTAAATAAACAAGTCTAATTACATTGAGTTGAGTTCAGATATTCGACTACTAGACTGTGCTCAAACTCAAACTTAAAAATTGAAGTTCGATCGAGCTCAAACTTAAAGTTTTAAAATTGAGCTTGAGCTTGAACATGATAGGATTTGACTTGATTCTGCTTAATCACACCCTGATTCTTAATGGGTATTGTGCTTAATTACTGTTGATAATTGATTAAATCATTAACGCTAGCTTTTCTTGTCATTGTCCCTATATTATTAAGTTATTAGTAAAAATTTAGACATTTGGCTGTGGTTAATGTCTAATTGTGATGTTGGTGTTCATGTGTCTGTGGACAAAACCTTTCTTAATCAACTCTTTTCGTGTCTTTATTTTCCTTTTTGGTTTCATTTTCATTTTCATTCTTTGCATTGAAAAAAAAAAAGGGCAATATTAATCAGCTGTTTTTGTCAAGCTAAAAGGTGCCGATTAATTTTTTATTTTTTACGAGTAAAAATATTTAAAAAATAATGAATTTGTTTGCATTTAAACTTTTATTATTTTAAATAAAAAACAGAAACTCCGTCATTAAACTATTAATTGTATAAATTATTTTTTTAGTTATTTACGATAGAGATAGTTTAAACTAAATTATATATCGAGACTAAATTTCTTTTGATGAGGAAAAATATGTCACACTATCAGATTAATTAGTTAAGTAATTTTTTAAGATTAAGGGATTAATATATTATTAGTTTAAGATTCTTTAGGATTGGAAGTGCCCAGAATCTTAGATGCGTTAAACACTAACACGAATTAGTCATATTTATAACCAGAAGTGGATCGTTTAGTTTGCATATGCTGTTACATCTGAAAATCAAGTTTATTAGGCATTTAACGCTAATCTTGTGGTGTTTTAATATACTCCACAGCAAATTATAAAACTTGAAACTTCTAATTATAACATAAGCAAAAAAAGCCAAGAAATATGTAGGGCACATGTATTTAATAATCCACCAAAACTCCCCTTTAATTAATTTCTTTTTTTTTTAAGGTAGAAAAATTTTATTGTTAATTAGTTGCATTATCGTATATATATTCAACACTAATAAGAAATACCAAACTCCTAATCACATGCATGTTTCATGGGTAGTTTTGATAGGTATTCAGAAAACAAAGACAAAAAGAATGCTTAATTATTAGAATAATCAAATTCTGGAAATATATTTTGCTCTTAGAAAAATAAATATATTTATATACATATATAAAATAGATTCCATATATATGGATCTTTTATATATCTCCTACAAAGCGCATGGAAAGGACTTTTTGTACCCTATTCTATAAACGACTACCAGAAATAAGATAATAAATTAATAAGATAATAAATTAAGGGTGACAAAAAAAATGTTAAAAGAACTATTTGAAAAATCATTTGAAATTCAATCTAAAAATTTTAGTTAATCAATTCATTTTTAATTCAATTTAGTTTTAATTTTATTTATTAGAATGTTAATATTTCTATTAATCAACCAATATACATATATATATACATATAGGTTTTTTTTGTTAATAAATAATAAATCAGTTATTCATTAAATCAAATTCTATTCAAAATTTTATTAAACCGAAATCAATTTAAAATATAACCCGCAATTCGATTAAATGAATTATGAACACTTTAATTAGATTGTGTGTTTTAGGTAGCTTGATTTTCAATGTTTTTTAAAAAAATAGTTTTTGTTCAATCCGTATCACTTGGATATATTAATTAATTAATGGTATCTATAAATAGAAATGATTGATTTTAAGTGTAAATATGTAGTAATTTACAAAGGAGTGCATATTTTGCTTTTATTAGCTTATTATTGTTTGAGAAAACTCTTTGTAAATTATTGGATGATGATAAGTGCAATAATTTTGTTGTTCATGAAATTATCAAAAAAGCAGTATCAACATAAAATGATATTGATCTAACCAAAAGTCCCTTTCATTAATTGTGTTTGTGGCACTGGTGTCTGAA
>CATIWR010402193.1:0-71263 GCA_949677035.1 Omphalea diandra
TTGGTAGTGTCCGAGGACGTAGGCATAATTGGCCGAACGTTGTTAAATTCTGGTGTTCTTATTTTATCTTTATTTTTCAATAGCTATTTTGTAGGATATAGTTGTAGTGATATATTGTGCTGTTAAATTACTATTAGGGTGATTCTATCTAAGGAGTTTGGGTTTTAAGTGAGACCACTTGTGACCCCACAATTTTCCTGGAAATCAACTATAGTGTGGTTTTTCAGTACAATCTTTTACTCTCTATTCACCTATAAATTGATTAGGTGAATTTGGTGGGTGAAATATTACCCTTATTCCACAACAAACATTTGAGAATAGGGAAATAGTCCACGACCTTTATTCACGGTTAAGTTTTGGGTACAAGTCTATGATTTGCCTTGTGGCTTCATGTCTGAGAAAGTTGCAAAACAGGTTGGTAATTATATTAGTGAATTTATTGAGAATGACACTAACAATTTCGGAGGTTTTTGGAAGAGCTCTATCCATATCCATGTTGCGTTAGATGTGTGCAAACCTCTTCAACGAAAGATGAAGATAAAGAGGAAGGGAGGGGATTAGGTGTGGATCACCTTCAAATATGAATGACTTAATGCCTTTTGTTTCTACTGTGGTATCCTTGGGCACTCAGAGAGCTTCTGTGAAAAACTATATGCTTCTTCAACTATGCTTACTGAGTTTGCTTATGGTTTGTGTCTTTGTGCCCTTAGGAGGAGGTCCTCCAATAGGGTAGCTGCAAAGTGGCTGCTAGAGGGGGCAAAAAGTGACCCTTCCGGCGACGATAATGGCGGTTGCGTTATGACAGATATGGAAAGTCCTGATACAGAGGAGAAAAAACATGCAACTTGTTCATAGGAGTGAGGAAACATGCAACTTGTTGTTCATAGGAGTGAGGTAGATTTAAGGAAGGTAAGCGCGAGCGACACTAACATAGGGACATGACTTGCTAAGATAGTTGAAATGGGGTGGGGAATGATTCGGGGAAAGATTCTTGTGGTTAAGAAGATCGTGGCACAAATGATGGGATAATAATAATGGATGCCAAAAGAAGGCGTAAGGAAGCTGATATTGATTCTGGGCTGGAGGTGATCGGATTAGGTGTTTTGAAAGGTTGTGAGGTTGGGCTTGCAAACTGTCTTAATGGTTCAAAAAACTCGACATTTCCAAGACTTGTTATGCAACCCCACCAGGCCCAATGAGTACGTTAAGCTGGAACTGCAATGGCATGGCAGCCCATGATCAGTTCAAGAACTATTGGATCTAGTGTCCAAAACGAAGACATGTTTTATTTTTTTAACGGAAGTTAAGATGGGGAGAGCCCAGATGGAAAAGATAAGAACTAAGTTAAGCAATGAAGGCCTTTTTATGGTTGATAGGTTAGGCTTGAGTGGAGGCCTGGCCTTATTTTGGAAAGATCAGGTTATGGTCAATCTCGTGGGTTACTCCAGATCCCATAAAGATGTTTCTATCTCTATTGTTGGGATGCCTAATTGGTGTTTAACTTGCTATTGCGGGTTTCCTGAGAGGCAGCGACGTCGAGACTCTTGGAATTTATTGACAGAATTGAAGGTTCAATCTGCTAAGCTGTGGTGCATTATTAGAGATTTCAATGATTTGTTATGTGAAAATGAGAAATCTGGTTGTGTCCCTCATCCAAATCATCTCATTTGGGGCTTTACTGAGGCTATTTCTGATTATGGGCTCCATGATTTGGGAATGGTGGGTTATCCTTTTACTTGGGAAAGAATGTAGGAGTTTCGAGTTGTGGGTTGAAGAGCGTTCGGATCGTGCTTTGGTCGATGTTAAGTAGTGTTCGATGTTTGGGAATGCCAAGGTTTTCAATTTAGACTACTATTCGTCTGATCATACAACTTTCTTTTTAGATTTTGTGGTAGGGATGATTCGCGAGAAAGAAAAGTGTTTTCATTTTGAAAATGCTTGGTTAAGGGATGTGAACTATGATAGGATTGTGAAGGATAGTTGGAATGCAGTAGGGGATTTAATGTTCAAGGTAAGTTTAAGATTTACGGTTATATTTTACAATAGTGGGGCAGTGAGATTTATGAGAAATTCAGTAAGGACATCTTGGAGTGTAAGCGATGGTTAAAAGTCCTCAAGCCCCTTAAAAATGCTTCCTCATTATTTGATTATAATGGTGTTCATAAGAAGCTTCAAAGCTTGTTAGACTAACAAGAAGCCTTTGGTGGCAACAGGCAAAATAACACGAGCTTCAAGAGGGGAATTCTAATACCAAGTTCTTTCACAAGTTCGTTTCCTCAATTAAGAAGAAGAGCTCATTTTCTTGGCTTAAAGAAAACAATCAAAATGGGATAGACTGGAACTCTAGCCTTAAAGATCTTACTTTTTATGATCTGTTTAGCTCTAGAGGTAGTTTGGGTGATTAAATTTTTAACTTGGTGCAATGCAAAGTCTCACCAGAGCAGAATGTTAAGTTAATCTGCCTCTTTGATCCTGGTGAGGTTAAAGTTCCGCTTTTCTCTATGTTCTCTGACAAATCGCCGGGTCCTAATGACATGAATCTAGGGTTCTTTCAGCACTATTGGGAGACGATGGGTACTGATGTATCTCAATTTTGCTTATCCTATTTGAACGAGGTTCGTATGCGTAAAGGGTTGAATGCTACTTCGATTGTTCTGATCCCAAAGAAGAAAATCCAAAAAGCATCATAGATTTCGTCCCATTGCTTTATGTAATGTGGCGTACAAGATAATGGCAAAGATGATGGTTAACAGGATGAAAGGAGTTCTCCAAGGAGTCATTTTAGAATCTCAAAGTGCGTTTGTTCCCAATCATTTGATTACTGACAATGTTTTGGTGGTGCATGAGGTTGGGCATTATCTTAAACGGAAGCATCTTGGTAAGGAAGGACAGTCAGCTTTGAAGTTGGATATGTCTAGGGCTTATGATCGAATTGAATGGGACTTTTTAGAGGGCATGTTATTTAGTTTGGGCTTTGATGCGAAGTGGTTGAATCTATTAATATTGTGCATTTCTACAATGTAGTACACGGTTGTTTAGAACGACTAAGCTATTGGGCCTATAACTTCTAAGCGAGGTCTTCGTTAAGGCGATCCTTTGTCATCCTACCTCTTCATTATATGCGCTGAAGGACTTTCTATTTTATCAAGTGATTTAGCAGCTAGAGTTCGGTTACATGGGGTCAGAGTCGCAAGGGGTGCACTAGCCGTTTCTCATCTATTCTTCGCAGATGGCAACTTGCTCTTCCTCAAGGCTAACATGGCTGAGGTGAATTACGTTAAAGATTGTTTGGCAATTTATGAAGAGGTATCAGGTAAAAATATAAATTACCAGAAATCTAAATTTTGTTCCATCATAATACCATCGTTGAGGTTCGCTACGCGATTTGTGAGGTTTTGAATGTAAACCTAATGCAAGATCATGGTAGGCTTCTTGGGCTGCCCTCTGTCATTGGTAAGTATAAGAAATCAATGTTTACGTTTATTGAACAAAAGATTAAGCAGAGATTGGATGGTTGGAAGAAGCAGTTCCTTTCGAGCGCTAGGAAGGAGATTCTGTTGAAGAGTGTTGCCCAAGCTATGCCAACTTATGCTACGAGTGTTTTCCTTCTTCCTATGGGTCTATGTTCTGATTCATAAAAGCTTACGAATACCTACTGGTGGGGTAATGGTGGTAGAGGTAGTATTGGTGTTCGCTGGATGAGTTGGGACAAACTTTGCATCCATACTAAAGATGGGCTGGGTTTTAAACAATTACATGAGTTTAATCTTGCTTTTTTGTGTAAATAGGGTTAGCGATTGATGTTTTACCTGATTCTTTAGCAACAAGAGTTTTAAAAGCAAAGGAAGAAGAGTATTTTCCTAAGTGTTGTTTTCTTAAAGTGAATTTGGGGGCGAATCCGAGTTATGGTTGGAGAAGCATTTTAGTCGGTCAAGCTACCTTAAAGGAAGGGATTATTCATCGTGTGGGCTCTGGCACTGATATAAACATTTGGGGTTCTCCATGGCTTCCTGATGTGGCTAACCCTTTTGTAGAAAAAGGAGGCAACTCCTGGCTTGAATGATGCATCTGTTTCTACGTTGATGCGGACATATCGGAACAATGGGACGAAGATCTTATTAAAGACATTTGATCCTTGAGGTGCTACCCTGATTTTAAGTATTCCCCTAAGTCATCGATTTCAAGAGGACCGGTTGATTTGGAAGCATGATCATAAAGGACTGCACACTATGAAAGCGGGTTATCGTCTTCTTACAGAAAATGTGCCCACATCATCAGTCTAACAGCGTCATTCAGACTAGAGCAAGATTTGGGGAATGAACATTCTAACACAAGTGCGTAATTTCATCTGACGTGTGCAATTTCATCTGGCGTTGCTGTTGTGAATGCTTACCTGCATTGTCCTGTTTGAGGAAAAGAGGTATAGAGATATTGGATGGGTGTACTTTCTATAATGGTTGTTCATTGTCCTTTGGCGAAATAGGTCTGGAGCGATTCTAAACGTGGTGTTGTCAACGCTAATTTGGATTATTTTGCAGCTTGGTGGTTTCAATTTTGTAATTCACAGCATTCTGAGTTTGTAGAGAAGCTGCAGTAGCATTCTGAGTTTGTAGAGAAGCTGCAGTGATTTTATGGTCCATTTGGCAAGCTCGCAACGATTTGATCTGGAACGGCAAGCTCAAGAACCCTCAAGAGATTTTGGCAACTGCTTCTACGCTTGTGTATCAAGGGAAATTAGCTAGAAGTAATACAAGAAGAACAATTGCAGGTGCGGGCAACAGAACTAGGATTAGATGGACTAAGCCTCCCTCAGGTTTTCTTAAATGCAATTTTGATGTGGCTTTGTTCCTAGATGGTAACAAAGCTGGTTTTGGGTTTAATTTAACGGGATGAATTCAGTCGGTTTGTTGTAGCTAAACATGATAGTTTGAAGTGCCCAATGGACCCAACGCTAGCTGAAGCGTTGTCATGCCGTGAAGCATTATCTGGGTTGAAGGAGAAGAATTTGAGTAGAGTGCTTGTAGAAACTGACTATTTGGTGATTCATCAGGAAATTATGAAACCTACTCTCGATTTTTCTTTTTGTGGTCTTACGGTCCAAGACTGTTAATCTTGTTAAAGATATTGTTGATTGCTATATTTGCTTTGTTAAGAGGTCAGCTAACCAATCTGCCCATGTCTTAGCAAGAGCGGTTGGCTTTCAGCCTAATCTTGAGGAATGGATTGCTTCCCTTCGTCATTTCATTTCAGATGTGCTGGCTTTTGATTTAATGGATTAATCCTTCCATTGCTTTAAAAAAAAAAAAAAAAAAAAAGAGTTTAATAAAATGGATTGCTCATGCAACTTACACTATGTTTTTTGCTCATGCACAATTACTAACATCAATAATTTATATCTAATTGATCATAAATAAAATTTAGTTAGTTTAATGGGGTAAAAATAAAAATATTAAATTGATTAAAATAAAAAAATAAGATATCAAAGTGACTATTCCTAAATTACTTAAGGAAAAAAATATATATCTGACCCTCAGCATTTCTTCTCATTTTCCTTTTCTATCATATTGTAACTTTGTTATATTGTCTTCATAATCATACTAGCAGTTCTTTTAAAATTTGAGGTAACCTTTGATTTCCCCTAGAATAAGATGTAAAATCATTTTTAGCTCATTTGGAATAAATTATGTGAAAAATAAATTTATTCACTTTAATAATATAATTTTTATAATTTGAAATAAATCTTAAATTAATAGAAATTGTAATTTTCTTATCAAATTATTTTTAAATGAAAAATTGAATTCTTTTATTTTTTTTTAAATAAGAAAATTATTAAAATAAAATAAAATTTCTTTAAAACATGAGTTTTTTTTTTAATGTTTATCAAATGAGATTTTCATACTCATCTTGTAATCAATCTTCAAAATTTGTTAAGCCATAGCTGAATTTGGGAATTTTAAAATCAGAAATTGTGTCCCAATTAATCAAATTAAAATCCCTAAAATGTGAAATTCAAGTTATAGATCTATATCTTCAATAAATGTTAAGATAAGCTTTGCCATGTCTGCCGGAGTAACAAACAATGAACAAAATCTACCTCATTATTCTCAAGTAAAATGATAAAAAAAAAATAAAAAATTCTACATATGATAGGTCTATAAATTAATTTAGTATTTTCTAGTGTTTCAAGTACTCAAAACTTCAATGGGTTTGAAAACAAATATAAGATAACTTGAATAGTGAAAAGGGCATTATAAATTGACATGTCAACGCGTGGGGAAACATATTCCTGATCCTGAGTGAACTTGACCATAATTCAAATGCAAAAGCCCGCCATACCCACCCAATCTTTCTTCTACGCTATCTTCACATTCGAATCTTACTTTTTCTTTCTCATTCCTTCAGAACTCCTCTCTCTTCTCTCTTTCCTAAATTTTCAACATGAAACTGTTACCATCTCCTTCCATTTCATCAACTACCCCTTTTGATACCAATATCTGCACCTCAAAACCCAGCACCGCCAGTTGCTTTGCCTCCATTTTGCGTCGGCTTCTCTGCGCTCCTGCCCATCCATCTGATCATATTTCAGATGCCTCTTCCTCCTCGATACCTTTTCAAACTAAGCAATTACACTTTGCCATTGATGTTCCAGCCACTAGTACTAATCCGGGAATTGTGGCTAGGCTAATGGGTTTGCATTCTCTGCCACATAATGCCAATCCTACTTCGATACCAAGAAGCCGATCCATGAATTCTGCAGAATTCTTCAGAGATGATGAGAGTGATTCAAAGCATGGCCAGCGGCATAGACTGGCTAAGAGTAGTCTATCCTTCTGCGAAACGCCTACCTTTTTCGAGCTAGAAAATGAGGAATTCTTTGTTCTTAGCTTCGAGAAAACAGGTGACACCAGGAAAGGTAAGAAAGCAAGAGAGAGATATCAAAGCGAGGAATACAGAATGGAGGTACATCAAGTCATATTGCAGAAGAAGAAAAAGAAAAAGAAAGATGAAGAGGTGACCAATAAGGAACAGCTGAGCAACGGAATATCCGATACATGCTGTAACATTCAAGATTCGACCAAGGCTGCCTCTGTCTTTGAAGAAAATTGGAAAAACAAGAAACTAAATCCAAATCCATGCTCACTCAAGATTGAGGAAGGACACGAGGAGTGCAGTTCACAAGATTCAAGTCCTGTTTCTGTTCTCGAGTTTCATCCATTCGTCGTCCATCATCCACTTCCAACATCAGGTTTCTTTCTCTTTTTAGCTAACAAAATTTTACTGCTCTGCTCTGTTTAATTTGTTTCAATTCCTGCTTATTGCTTTTACACGTAACAACAGAGAAAGAAGCTATATCGAGACGGAAATTATCATCAAGATTCCATCGGTTATCTGAGACAATTGATAATCATTTCATAGGAGATAATCAAAATTCAAAGAAAAATGAAGAAACCTGTGGTGGAGCAGAGAAGAAAGTTTGCCATCCAGAAGAGTACTTCAACAAGTGGGGTGACATTTGCAGAGTGGCAGAATCTCAAGCGCTGGAGTCCAAGTGGCAATCAGAACATGTTGAAGAAATTAGTAGAGATTTCGGATTGCAAATTTTGGATCACTTGTTAGAAGAGCTTGTAGATCAACTGATAGCTTCCCACTAAAAATATTCAACCTGCACGCAGTCACATTACATAGCATTACAACAAACTATGAATCTCTCTGCAACATCATTTATTTTTGGCAGACTAGTTACTTTAAATTGAACTATGGACGATGTAAGACACCCAGAATGCTTGTTGCTAACTGTGCCCTTTATTCTCAATAATCAGATTCCAAATCATAGGAATCTAATTACATAAATATTAATGACTTACTTTACCAGATAATGATAATGATTATGTGTTTTAAATATGCGCTTATCTCATCTTTGACAAGTTAAATTATTTAAAACTTTTGAGTACCTAGTTCTTCTATCTAGAAAATAATATCTTTAAATCAGATTGACCAATGAAACCAACATTTATTAGTAATTTGATTCGGTTAGAGATTAAAAATCAATATATTTAAAAATTAATTAAATTAAAAAATTAGATCAGATCGATTCAATATAAAATTAGTGAACAAATAAAAATTTTAAAAATTATATTATTTTATTCCAAGTTTAATGTTAAAAATGTTTTTCATTATTTTATCATATTATATTAATATTTTAAATATATATAATCGAACTAGCAATAAGCCAATAGATAAATTTAATCATCGATTCAATTTTAAAAGTATTGCTCATAAAATCTAGGATCACTATTTGCATTTTTAAGTTAACCTTATGTATTTATGAAGTAAATAATTATTTTTAAATGTTTCAAATACATGGAATAAATCCCTCTTTGATTGACTTTACTAGTAAGTGAAGCTAAATTTAATGCTATAAATTAATGAGGAGAAAGTATGAAAAGTATTTTGTGACTTAATTATACCTTTTATTTTATCCTTCAGGTTCAATTTGTGTCAATGTAGTACCTTATATTAAACATTGTTCCACTCATAGGTAATAAATTTTGTAACGTAGTTAAGAATGCTAATGAGATGAAACAATATGGCATCGTTTTTTAATACTTTTAAACCTATTGTATATGGACCCATAATGGACATGTCATTTGACACATCAATAATAATAATTTTATTTTTTTAAAAAAGAAGCAATTTCATAGGAAAACAGAAAAAAAAAATCAAAACATAAATGGGTCAATTTGAAAAAAAAAAATAGAGAAGAAACTTTAAAACCTATCAAATCTCTCTAATATAATCGATAACCCTAACAAAAAATTCTCTCTATTTGTTTTGTGTTGAAGAATTTAACTTGTGTTTACTACAAAGTGGTCTTTGGCTTATTGAGAAAGGTATGTAATTTTTTTGAAATATTCATTCTTTGTTTTCTTGTGGCCAGTAAATAAATGAGTCGAAGAAAATCTAAATTTGCATAAAAAATGGGTGATTGGGTTGTAAACAAAAAGGGTGGGAGTTAAGAATTGGATTATGAAAATGGATGGAGAATAAGAATTGGGTTATGAAAGTGGGTGAGGGTTGACAATCGAGTGTGAAAATTAGATGTATTTTTTATTTCGGGTTTTGAACATGGGTGTCTATGTCGATCTATGCACGCATGGATTTAATTTCACTCGCTCTTCTTGTTAGTTTATTAGGATTAAGTAAGTCATAACATGTTAATTTCATGGTGTTCATATGGGTTAAATCTACAGAAATGCATGTGCTTGTTTGTTTTGTTTTGATGCTATGTTTATGTTTGCATGTGAATTGCGTTTAGATATATGTTTTTGTTTTTGCTCCATTTTGGTAGAATGAAGATTGATTGTTTGGTTTTGTATGTTGTTAGGCCACAATGTTGAAGGTGCAAATTGGTTATTCATCATGGTGATCAATGGGAAAGTGAGGCTAATATGGTGTATGAAGGGGTTGTTACAGTGCATAAGGAAGATGTAGACATATATTTCCTTTCCTAGTATGAGTTAAAGAGATGGGTAGTAAATGAGGGTTATATGAATGCGTATAATGTGTGGTTTATGATTAGTGGGTTGTCCAGTAATGAGGCATCAGAGCTAATTGATAATGACACCAATGTTGAAAAAATGTTACTATACTGCAAGGTTGTTTAAACATTAAACTTTACTTTGATGAAAATGGTCCCTTTTAACTATTGATATTAGTAGTGGATCAATTGATTTTGATACTGCCTTTCCTAAGAAATCAGATAATAGCATGCTTGTTAGTGATGAGGATAGTGTTGTTATTATTATTAGTGGAGATAGTATAAGGGATGAGATGTAGGAATTGGAGAGCCATACTGAAGATTCAACAATGTAAGATGATGAAATTAGGGACATGTCGACCAGTGATGTAGAAGGTAATGGCTATAATGTAGATATGGGACAAGTTGAATCAAGTGGGGATTCATTTGTGTCTTTGGAAAATGAGAAAGGATTAGAGGATATGGAAGAGGTTGATGTGTGGACCAGTGATGAAGATGGGAGTAACTATCAGATGAATGAGGATTCAAGTGATGATTCATCTATGTCTTTAGAACCTAGTTTGCTCTATGATAATTATAAAGATAGTGATGATGGCATATTTTGTCATTGGGGTGTAAATGAGTGTAGCAGTAGTGTTGCTCTTAATGTAATGAAAGATAACATCGGTGAACTATGAAACATTGGTGAAACACCAAATGTAGGACACTTGGATGATGAAGATTTTAATGAGTTATACAAAAAAACACCTAATGTAGATGAGTTAGGAAGCTATAAAGGATTAGAGGATCAAGGAGAGGTTTATTTAGATTTTGATGAAGATAAAGACATGAAGAATCCATAATTTTGTAGAAGCATGAAGTTTAGCAACTATAAAATTTATAGGAAAGCATTAAAGAAATGGTTTGCTAGAAAGGGATTTGGTACAAGCTATCTAAGAACAATTCAAAGAAGATCACATTTATGTCTAAACAAGTGTGGATTTAAAATCCATGCTTCAATA
This sequence comes from Omphalea diandra, assembly GCA_949677035.1. Taxonomy (NCBI): domain Eukaryota; kingdom Viridiplantae; phylum Streptophyta; class Magnoliopsida; order Malpighiales; family Euphorbiaceae; genus Omphalea; species Omphalea diandra. The sequence goes on from CATIWR010402193.1 coordinate 10,540, forward strand.
ATTGGGCATGCATCAACTTTTCAAATCAAGACTTTTAAGCCTTTTAATACTTCTCATAGAGATTTTTCATAATAATCTGGTGACATCAAGGTATTTGTCCAAGAAATTTCTTAAGGATTTAAGATACAACCATGGATGGGACATTAATGCAATGCAAAGGTCAATACAAAGGAAATTAGGGGTTGGGGTACCTACTCAGGCATGCTATAAGGCTAAAAGATGTGCAAAGAAGGTTTTTGATGGAGATTTAAAACAACAATATAAAAGATAATAGGATTATATTGAAGCAATAAGGGTTATTAATCTAAGTAGTTATGTGAAAATTAAGTGCGATCAAGTATTGAAGAGCTCATTTAAAGGTGAAGTTGAAGAAGAGCTAGATGACTTAAGCAATGTACCTATATTTGAAGCATTGTATGTGAGGTTAGTGCTAAAAAATAAAGATTCTTTATAGGTATGAGACCAATCATTGGACTAGATGGATCCCATTTGAAAATAAACATGGGAGGTCAGTTGCTTTGTGCTATAGCCAAGGATGGTACTGAGAAAATGTTTCCCTTAGCAATAACACTTGTAGAGATATAAGAGAAAGCTTTTTGGGTTTGATTTCTACAAAATTTTGTTTGATGACTTTAGTAGACCTGATGAGATGGGGATGGTGTTCATGTCTGACCAACAGAAGGTAAGATGAATACCACTTTACATATTCAATTTACTTGTCATATATAAATAAATGAACTAACTACTACTTAATTTTGCATATTGATTAATTTTGTTTATTGTTACTTACATGTTGATTAATTTTGTTTATTGTTATTATGGACATGTTGAAGCATTTGACCAACTAATGACTAATGTAGAGCATAGATTTTTTGTGAAACACATGTATGAGAACTTTAAAAAGATTTTCAAGGTTTAAAAATGCAAAAAAGAGGCCTTTGTTTATAGCATATGCTAGTACCAGGAATACCTTTTGAGATCAAATTTTTGATGAGAGAGCTTATCAGTGGTTATAGGACACAACCTCAAAACTTGGTTATTATCTCATTTCTCTATTGTAGTAAAATCTGATGTCTTGCAAAATATTATCAGTTAGAGTTTCAACTCATATCTAAAGAATAGTAGAGAGATACCAATACTTAGCATATTTAATGGATAAGAAGAAAACTTATGAAAATGTTCCATGTCAAACATACAGGGATGCTAAGGCATGAAGGAGATATATGTCCTAACCTTTAATATCTACTAGAGAAGATAAAAGTTGATGTAAGAGATTGCTTTTGTCATATTAGTAGATGGAAAAAAAATTTTAAGGTTGACTACTATGACACACAACATGTGGTCAACCTAAATCACAAGACCTATAGCTATAGGATATGGTATTTGTCTAGCATTACTTGCAAACATGCTACGATTGTCGTCCATGCTAGTACAGAGTAACCTGAGTAATATTTGTATCTTTACTACTTAAAAGACACATGTTTATTTGTCTATAAGCATATAATTAGCATAGTTCCCAGCCAATAGGAAAAGTGGGCAAAAATAAAAGATGTTGATATCTATCTATCTCAAGAAATAGAGACGTTAGTTCGACGACCAAAGAAAAAAAAAATCAAGGCTCCTAATGAAATAAGAAACCCTTATAAAGTGTCTATAGTAGGAAAAAATGCATTATATGGTAGTTGCGGTGATGAAGGCCATAATGTTTGAGGATGCAAAATAGTTGTCAATAGAGAGAAAGCTTGGCTCAGATGAATAAGGAAGAAAAAGACAACATATAAACAATAATCAAAATTCAAATCCATCTTCATCTACAATGGTATTATGATTCTAACTATATGGATTTTTTTATTTAGTTAATTGTACATGAGTGCACTAACCATATAACTATCATATATTTAGGGGACATCTCAACCTAAGAAAAATGGCAAACCAAGGAACAACAAGATTCTTCTTCTCAGCCATTACCAAAGCAACAAGGATCATGCCAAGCCATCACCAACAATATACTCATGTATAAGTAATATAATTTTATTGCACTTCATCTTTATACTCATGTATAAGTAATATAATTTTATTGCACTTCATCTTTAGGATAGTGACTTAATATGATGTCCTTTGTAATCTCTCAAATTTTATGCTGTTGTACATGCAGCCTATCCATAATAAGGTAACCATACCCAAACCATAAAAAATATTCAAGATACACAAGCTTTTTCAATAAATAACTTCCCCTAGCCACATCTACGCATTGTTCATTTTCATTGACCTTCATCCTGAGAAGCTCCATCTTTGCATTTGCTTTTCTAAGTTCAATCTCCAAGTGATTTATCCTCTCACGAGCTCTAATGCTCATTTCAATTTCTCCAAGAATGGATTTTCTCCATCGTTTCCTGATTTTCATCCACATTGCTCCTTTTTTTTGTCAATCATCTCAAAGAAATTACACTTGAATTTCCCCTCATCATATTGTGTCCATATTTTCACCTGCCAACGTCATTCTCATTGGTGATATTATGCCGCATTTGCACTCCTTCATCTTTCGCTTTCCATCATCGATGTGCGATGATTGAGTTGAAGTCATCCTTCATGTCAGAACTTTAATTTTGTAACTTAGGTTAGCAATTTCGGTGCTAGGATTTTGGCTTTAGAAGGGATTTTAATTTTGCAAATTTGGGATTCTAGTTTTAGGGCTTCGGGATTTTAGGGATTTTTGTAATTATTTTTTTTTTTCCTTCCAAATTGCTTCTTTTTTTTTTAAAAAAAAAGTAAAATTATTACTGCTAACGTGTCAAATGGCGTGTTCATTATGGCTTCCATTTCATATACTGTGTTTAAAAGTATTAATAAACAATATCATATTGCTGCACCATATCAGTATTCTTAACAACATCACGGATTTGTCATATATGTGAGTAACGACGTTTAACATAATACTACATAGATTGAATCTCAAGAACAAATTTTTTTTAAAAAAAATGTGAAACCACATGATATTTTTGTGCACTTTCTCCAATCAATAGTACTTCGTTGAGAGGCAAACAAAGAAGAATGTTTCGTTTCTGAAAAGTAAAACAATATTCTGCATCGCCTCAGATTGAAGTAGTCTTTATGTTGGCGTACAACAGGATTGGATTTGGAACACCAAGGCTTCCTTTGGTATAGTGCCGAAGCCACTAGTAAGAAAGGATACAATAAGATATAGTGCTACAACGACCTTTTCCTGAGTGCCCCCCCATTTGAGAATCCTGGAGCCTTTCACTTTTTAAATGCCGAAAGTAAAAGGTAATTGGCGGACAAATTTGACAAGAGATTCAAAAGCAAGAAAAATAGAATTCGAAGTTGGCATCTAGTTGAGGTGACGGACGCCAACGTCCATATTTCATTCTTTTCCAGCTGTTAAAAACTCCACCAGGGAAAACAAAACAAAAATGACGCAGATTTTTAGCCACTGGTATACATAGGGAGACGTCTTTAAGCCAAACAGCAAGAAGCAGAAAATTGACGCAGCGAAATTTCGAAACATGTTTTATTCAGTAATTAATTTGACAACCTTTGGTACATGTCATGTATAAACCCTACGAAGTAAATAATTCCACCATTAGACACTTCCTTGGTCAAATGAAATTGGATACTTATCACTAACAGTTCCCTCTACTCTCCTTCAGCACTAGAATATGCTTCACAAGAATACATCAAATCCAGTAACCACAGAACCAAATAAACTAGGAAAAGAATCTATCCTTCAACATAACCTAGTAAAACCATGAGCAGAAATCCTTCATCCTGCCCAACTTCTTTGTTTTGTCCCATTGGGCACATTCTCCCCCTCCTGCCCTTCCCTTCTTTCAATTTCTCTCCTCCTGGATACAAGTTGAAACTAATAAATATTCAAAAAATGAAAAAAAAAAGGTAGTTAAAATATTAAATTACGAGCCAGCTGAGGCCTGATATTGTTTTAAGCCACCATCGGCTCCTGCTCAATGTACAGTTGCTCAACCCACGCTGGCAGCATTTCTGAACCTCCAATATTAAGATGGCATTGCTGTTGCTCCTCAAAATCCAACTGCCCAGAATTCATAGGAGGGGTGTCCTTCACCAGGGACTGAACCCATGACACATCTGGTTCATCTAGAGTTGCTGGCACTGAGACGCCAGCTGCCGCATAACTGCTGCCATTGCTTCTAATGCCAAAAGAAGCAGACTTACGCAGCTTACTCAGCTCTTCTCCTTGGATACCCCAGTCTAATTTGCCATCAGGAGAACCCCAGTCTGAAAGGTTAGAAGGCATTATGGTTGCTGAAGAAGTTGGTGAAGAAAACCCAGTATGACGGCTTACAGCAGTTCGATCAATGAAGCTTTGGCTTCGCTTTGTGAAGGCAGCAGACCTCGAACTCAAAACTGCTGCCGCTGCTGACCCAGAAGGATCAATTCCAAAGGATGATGTCCTCACAGGAGAAGATGTGAAACCAGTAGGGTAGCTTAAGCGGAGCTGCTGGTTAATGTTCTGGCACATCTGAATTCCTGTTGGAGACTGCAACGGCGATGCACTAGCATCAACTGAGAGTCCCTGCAATTGAGGCAAAATTGTAGGATCAAGAGATCCAAAAATATCTTCAAGGTTAGTGGGCTTCATTCCTCCAACTGCAAGCCTGTTCAACTCCGCATTTCGATCACCAGAGGCAGCAAAAGCTGAAGCAGAGGACAAACCAGCATTCCAGCTAGAAGGCGAGGAGAGGCCAGATATCTCATCCATCAACTGTTGTTGCCGGCGACGGTGATTATCAAACCCAAGTAATTCCATATCTAAATCCACATCTCTAGCACTCAATGCAGACTTCAACCTACTACCGGGAAGCAACAAGGTTGGGGGTACAATATTAGACTGGTTCGGCCATCCACCCATAGGAGATGAGGACCCAGAGGGAGTCATAGGTGGGGTTGATGTAGGTGGTATCAAGACAGATGAAGAACCAAGGACAAGTGGGCTCATAGAAGCCATGTCCAGTGCTGAACCATTGGCTGAGAAGGATCTAGGTGAAGGCACTGCTGAACCCGTTGAGGCATACAAGGGGCGAAGCTCTTCAGGCTTGTGAGCAAAGAAACAAACCCTCCTAGCACAATTAGTCTCATCTTTGCAAAGACGTGTCCTATACTGCGCAGGATGAAGCCAGCATTCAAAAATACCATGTGCATATTCACATGCATCACCCTGCCTGCATGATCCCTTCCGAAACTCCGGGCATGGAACACAGCTGTAATGGTATTTCCTGGGATCTCGTCGCCTAGCATTCTCACCAGGATGAACAAATGGGCACTCTGTCCAATCATGGGAATATGCCCTCGAGCAAGGCTTCACCTTAAAAGTATACATTCTAAATTCATCAGTACCATAAATCCCATTCTTAATATCAGGAAGAGTGAGATCAACAGGATATTCTTTCTTCTCACCCCCATCTTTTGATACCCTTGGTATTGAAACTTCCAGCTGATCTTGCTCACTCCTTTCAATAGGAATCTGATCAGCCAAAACATCGCTAGTACTACCACCCTTTAGCATCGTCTCTAGTGCCTTTCGCCTTGAAACATAACAAGAACTAACAACAGGAGCAATCAAGTCGGCAGCACAGTTTCCATTTGCATCAACAGCATTAGGATCTGCAGAAGCATCAAGCAAGAGCTTGGCAACCTCAAGAGAACAAGCAGAGCCACCTGCAACAGCACAGTGAAGTGCGGTGGTCCCATCAGACCCACAACACCTATTAACATTAACGTCACCTCTTTCCAAGATGTAATTTATGACATCTTTGCTTCCAAACAATGAAGCAATCATAAGAGGTGTCCTCTCCTCAAAGCCCATCCTTTTTGAGCCAATTCTCCTTCCATACCACAAGCCTGGCTCATCAACAGCATGGCCTTGTTCTTCAATTGCTCTCTTAAACCCAACCAGATCGTTTGAGGCTGACAATTCAAGCAAAAGAGAGAGATCAAAGCAAAACTCAACTTGTTTTTGAAATTCATGCTCCATGACCAAACCAGTATGAGTTGGTTTCCTCTTTGATCCACTGCACATTGAAATATTTGTCTCTTCTAAGGCCTTCCTGGAGATCTCTCTTTTCTACAAATATTTTTTTAAAAAAAAGAAAATACAACTTTCAGAAACACTCCTACAATGTCAAACATTTAAGAGGACAAAGAAAAACATGCGTGGCTCAATACAAGCAAAGATAGACAAAAATTATGAACATCAAAGCAAGGGATAGTTGAAGCAGAAGAAGTTGTCACACAAAAACTAGCATTTAAAAAAAAAAAAAAAAAACTGTTAAAAAGGCTGGAACTTGCAGATGAATTTTAAGCCTTTAAACCAGATAACAAGAACTTGCAGAACGAAAAAAAAATATATGAAACAGAAATCAGTTATAACCCCAACACACATAACTGCACCATCTATTATCTAACCCATCCTATGTCTGTCTAGTCTGGCTTCTGCGGATAAAATTAACACTAAAACTTCGTATATTAGAGCTAAAAGTTCCCACTTTACACATATGACAAGCCAAAGCACCAAAACCCACAGCTCAAATTCCCTTGTTCACCTACGCCTCCATAACCAACCTAACACAAACAATAAACAAACATTGAAAAGAGTATAAAGAAGATACCTTTAAATGCAGAAATGAGAAGACCACGACCAGAACTGCACAAAACCAGAACTGGAGAGAAAAAAAAAAAAGAAGGAAAAGCTTTTTAGCTTCTCTCCTTTAATGGGTTCTTTTCTCTTGGGGTCAAAAAGGCGACCTATAGAGCTGCTACTACTTTGTCTATGGCTCGTTTCAGTCTTTCCCTTTACCTTTGTTTAATTAATTAATTAATTATTATTATTATTATTATTTTAATGTTTATACTTTCATTGGGAAAAAATAACAATAAAAGTTGGAAAAATGAAACCGAAACCAAAATGCAAATGCAAATGAAAATGAAATGCAAATGTTACATTAAGCTGATGGGCCCACTGCGCTCCTAATATCTAATCGCCACCGAGTCATGATTCGCCCCGTGTTGATATCCTATAGAAACGGCCTCACCAAATATGACTGTGTCGAGATTCCGGATTATCATGCTTTACGCGTTTTTGGCCTTTGGTGGATGACGTGGGCGTAGCTGCACCGTCACCGTATAGCATATTTGTTTTTCCACCCAAAAAAAATAAAAAAAGGGAAAAAGGTTTAATCTTATTGGTTGCTTAAAATTGCTATACACACTGCCTGTCGTCTCCTTTTTTTTTTTTTTTTTTATTCTCTCTACGTGATGAGTAAGTTGATTTATGTCATCAAATTGAGAAATAGAAAGAACTTTCAAATCAAATTAGATTTCATCATTTATAATTTATAATTTTTTATTGATTAATTTAAATTAGATCAAATTTTGATATGTTATATTTGAAATGAACATCAAATGTGATTAGAGTTGATAAACAAATCAAATTATGTAAATTTCAATTTATATCATTTAAGGTTTGAAGCATTTTAAAATTTTTTTGAAAAAATTTATATCATTTCACGCTATAAACAAATTTAGTCTATCATTAAGTTTATATGCAGAAACTATTCTTTTTATGATAAATAATTGTAACCATTTTCAAATAAATAATATAGTATAATTATTTGAATTTTTTTAAAAAAATTAATAATTCAAATTGAATTAAATTTTTTATATCTTTTCAAGTTTAATTTTTATAAGTTATATTCTTTCTATTCAAAAAAATATTATCACTTTTATTTTTGACATTATTTAAAAAATATATTTAATATTTCTCCACTCATAATTTGTAGCGTATTTTTCATTTATATTCTTAATTATATTTAATAAGAAAATAAATTTATTTATCTAATTTAATAATTAATGATGATAAATTATAAAAATTAATAATAAATATTTTAATTTAATGAAAATAGATATATATTTTGAAACATTCTAAAAAAGAATACTAAATAACTTTTTTATGAGAGAAGAAATATGTTAACTTGAATATAATTTTTTCTTTTTTAAATTTTTATGAATTTAAATTAAATTTAAATCATTTAATTTGATTCAAATTTTTATATTATATGAGAAAAAAAAATTTACAAGTCAATATTTAATGGTGGAAATCAATTGGAAAACCCATTATTATTGTCTGTTATTTCTCCCGGAGTGACGGATACGTTTTCCTAATAAAGCTCTAATTGGATATCGTTGCCGAATGCGGACTTAGAAGCCATCGACGACTAGGAGCATACATTCGATGGTTTCTAGAAAGCTTCCGTTTTCGCGTCAAAAAAAAAAAAAAAAAAGCTTCCGTTTTCGAAATTATATTTCGCGTTGTTATGTTACAGACAAGTTATATTTTATTTTTACTTTTCCGATTTTTCTTCTTTATTGAGAAATCGAATTTGACATGAGGCTAAAAAAAAAAAAAAGAAAGAGCATCTCTCTCACTCTCACTCTCTTTCAAAAATACTTAAAAATTCTTAAATTTTATCATAATATTTATTTTAATTTTTTCAAAATAAATTACAAAATTTTTGTATTTTAGCTTTGTTAAAGTAAATAATTTTTTTATTAAATTTTAACTTTTTTGTTCTTTAAATTTTTATATAATACGCTATTATCTTCTGTATTTTCTAAAATTATATTTTATATTTTGACATTGTTAAAATTAAGTAGTTACTTCATTAAATTTTAAGTATTTTTTATTAATCAAAGATGAAAATAATATAAGTTATTTAATATCATAAACATGGTTCCAAATATAATTAATTTTCAAAATAATACCTTTATAGTTATATCAATCATAATCAATTTCTATTGCTGATATGATTTAGTGTTTTATTCATAAAACTATTAGTGATATTGATGATGAGAAAAACAAATTAATGAAACGTGTTAGAGATTTCATTGATAAAGAAAAAATAATATTGATAACGATAAATATGATAAAGATTATTAGCAAAAATGATAAGTGCATTTTTTTTCAATAAATAATTTTAATTGATGAGCTATTTCCATCCCACTTATTGCTAATTTTCAAATTAAATGTTTTAAGAATGTAAATAATACAATTATCCTTTATTTAAAATTACTATTTTTTTAATTATTTAAGATGTCCAATTATCCTATTTAAATTAATTACTTTCTCAATTTTTTTTGAAATCAAAATATTAATAAATTCACTACACAACTTTAAATATTTTTTACATATATTATTTGATAAGAATAAAATCCTATAGAATTACCTTTTTTTTTCATAATATTTCATTCTAAGCATTAGATTTTAAGATTGTTCAAATGCAAGCCCTATGATGATGACCATGTTTGTTTTATTTCAAAGGAATGAGAATAACATGGCTAGAAAGAGAGAAATTCACTTGGTTAGCTAGGATAATCTGCTCAACTTGAATGAGATGATTATATCGCCAACTCACATGGCTATACAATTATAAATACTAGATTTTTGGATTGCTGAAATGCAAGCCTAAGGAGAACCATGTTAGTTTCATCTTAAAAAATGTGAAGATAATAATGACCAAAAGAGGACAAAACTTGGACAAACTTTGAACCAAACTTACCTTTATAAGTACCTAAACTTAAAATCACCAATTTTGAGTTTTCATAAGTTATATGTAAAATCAAGTACATGGTTGTACAACCAACTTATATGGTTATACAAATAATCTTTAAAGGGTTAAATTATATGCAGTTTCGAAAAGATTGACCTAGTCTCTCATTTTGGTTGTACAGTCAAGTGGTTGGTAGTACATATAATTTTAAAACTCTAAATTTCAAAATATTTTGTGATCTTATCACTTCATAGAATGAGGGAGAAAGATAAAGAGCAATCCTTTGCCACGTAGCACAGATGCACCTCCTCTCCTCTATATAAATACTCCAACTCTTAAGGGAGTAGGATAAGACTAATTTTTCTTAGCAAATTGCTACCAAATTAAACACTCAAGCCTTAACCATACTCCCCATATATATATATATATACACACACAACTAAGCTTGAAGGTAAAAGATTAAACACAAACCCCCAAACCCCCTTTTTACATTGGAATATTTGTTTTTTGAAAGAGGATAATACCATTTAGGGTGCCTTTAACATAGCAATCAATGCCTATTTTACTTTTTCTTTCCTCTTTTCTTCTTCTTTTTATTCTTTAAATTTTTTGTCAGTAATAAATTTAGAGATTTGTACAAACACTTAATAGTTTTTATAGACATCTTAGTAATCTATATAGATAACTTTGTGATCTATACAGATCACTATTACTGTGCATAGGTATTATTCATAGTAGTGCCTTTTCTCTTCTCCTTTTGATTTTTGGCTTTTTTCTTTATATTCCATGCTTGAAATATGCAAACTAGGGCAGGCTTCAACAACCAAGGACCTTTATTCTCCATATTTAGCTATATTTTATGTTTAGAAGTCATTTTGAAGGGGTGTTTCTTAATTTTTCTTATTGCTAAGCTTGCAACCCTTTTGCATCTTGCATGTCGATTATGGAAGGCGAATGATAGGGAGAGGTTGCAAGACTTATGACTCCTTGATTCCTTTTTATATTTTATCCATTTTGAGGTATATTTCATCCCGTTACTATAACACACGCACATACACACACACTTTTTCAAGAGGTGTCTTTTAGCCTTTATTATGGCTACAAGTGCATCCCTCGTGTTTGATTGTAGAAATAAAGTGATAAAGAGATGTTGCAAGACCTATGACCTCTTGATTGCCTTTTTTATATTCTATGCATTTTGATGTATGTTTTGTCATATTGCCATTTCACACACACATACACACACCTTTTATGGATCTATTTTTTTTAAAATAAAAGAGTCTTTCATTAATAAAGATTAATAAGTACAACTTGTAACAGATAAGTAAATTTGACTGTGTTCAAGAAAAAAATACAATCTTGTTAAAAAGATGAGTTTTTCCTAAGAGTTTCATTAATTGTATTGATCAAATGATTATATATAACACTTTGGCCAATGTGATTGTATATTGGCAAAAAACACATTCCACTCGATAACTATATTGAGCCTTAAATTGACTTCATTATCATTTGACAAGTCTTTAAACGAGTCTGTTCTTCTGAATATGAAACTCCGTTTAACTCCTATGATGAGAGACAAACAAACTCTTATAAAGGAAGACAATCAAACTCCTATCAAATGAGATAAAATAAAAGACACATAATATTTCATCAACAAAATTAATAAGCAATTAAGACAAATAAATCTAACATAAGATCTTAAATGAATTTTCAATCAAATAACTTCATCTTCATTATTGGAAGGCCTTGATTTATCTTTGAATAATGAAACCATAGCAGTCATGAAATCTTCTTTCATATATCGTTGATTTGCCATTTATTCTCCCAAATTCACTATTAAAGAAACAAAATAAGTTTTACTATCAAAATCTATAAACTCTAACCAACTCATACAAATAAGATGAAAATATGATTTGGTTATTTATTATGACTGAAAAAAACTACAAGAGGAAAAAAAAAAAAAGGAAAGGGTGGAAAATAAAAAGATAAAATTGGCTACCATTGACAATAAAGAAAAGCCATCAATGGTAGTGAAAAGAAAAATTAAAAAAAGTCTCTATGAGCGGCAACTAGGGTTTTGATTTATCGATTTATTTTAATTATGAAAGTATTACCATTATTTCAAATGAGCTTTTAGAGAATCTTTGTATTAAAGGTAGCACATTCACATTCACATGCATATACTATATACTTCTATTACATTCATGATGGGTATCTCATGAGGATTACATAACAATCCCATGTATAAGGTAAAAAGGGATAAGGTCGTTCCATTTCAATTTGTTATAGGAACCTTGTCTTTTACAACTCCTAGAACTAACTTGTGTGTCTCAATTATAGGTTTTGAGACTTGAAGCTTGCACATTATGGCTTTGATTAATGATTATATAAACCTTCTATATAATTATGTATTCTCGATCCCCATGGTGGATGTGTGTATTACCTAATTTGATGGGGTTAAGTGAACAAGTGCTAGATGAATAATTAGGGTTATTTTGGTATGGACTAAATAATTGACGAGGACAAAACTTATAAAAGTGAACTATTGATTTTCAAAGGTTAAATCCCTAAATCAAGGTGACTTAGGAGTATTAAACCTTTTCGTGAAGTCATATCCAATTTTTGAACTCGATTTTCAATGGGATAAAGATGGATTGGACCTTTTGATAGACTTATTTGAATCAAAATCTATCCTCACCCAAAATTTTATCTTGACCAAAATCTTATGGTGACTCTAGTCAAACATTTGGGGTATTATCAAAGTATTACTCATAAGCTCCCTTATTGACCACTTGATTCACTATATAGGCTCTACCAATCAAGAAGTTTATCATTGGATCCATTGTTGTTCCTTTCATGGACCTTTAGTTGGGGTTGTATCAAAGTGTGATCTTTTTTCCTCTTAACCATTTGATCATTGATAAAAGGTCTAAAATTCATAAGTAAAATTTTATTCATTCAAGTGAAATTCAAGGCACTCACAACAACCAACTTAGAAGGTTATAAAGATGAACCTAAATAAATCTAAATATGCAAAACCTTTTAAAACCACACATTATTCATATTATTGGATATTAGTTAGTTATATAGATAACTTTACTGATTGTATGTATAATTTCTTAGTTGTACAGATAACTTAAAATCCTAGTTTTTAAGGAATTCTTCATCTTTATTCCTTAATGTAAGATGGGGGAGAGGGGGGGTGTTGTATGTGTACTTGACATAAGTGCACCCTTTTTCCTTTTATATAAATAGACCCACTTGTTAAGAGTAGGTACAGGTAAAAAATTTCTAACAAAACTCTACTTAAATTCACTTTCAAAACCTTAGCATACATAGCAAACACCTAACCCTCCTTAAACACTTAAGCTAGCCTAAATAAGAACCAAACAAAGCCCCCACTCCTATTAGCTTCTCCATTTTCTTAGGAAGAAAACACACTGAAAGGTGTTTTTGTGGGCAAAGCCAACCCTAGAGCCTCTGTATTGCTCTTTTTCCCTCCTTGATTTTAATTTTAAATAGCTTTGCATTCTAAGCCCCTATGGACTATCCAATAAGACAAGTAGTTTTCACAAACCTCTTAGTGGTCTGTGTAGAAAAGGTTTACGTAGACTACTTAGTGATTTGTAAAGACTATCAATTGGTTTGTATAAACCATTTTGATTCCTGATGGCATCATTTTCCTTGTCCTTTTAGTGTCTTTTCTTTTGTATTATTTTAATAGTTACATATTAGTATTAGATTTATGAAGGGATGATAAGGATAACCTTCAAATTCTATAATACCATAAACTTCCTTATGTTATATGATATTCTATGTTTGTTGGTTTTTATATTCCTTTCATGATTTTGATGTATACTTAAGTTATTTTGCTCATATGATTATGTTTATGAATGGCGTATTTTATGTATATATTATACACCATCTCACACTCATGCTTACATGACATTTAAGGATTATTTGATGGATTATAAGGTAACCATAAAAAGAGGTAATCCCTAATCTCTTATTTTGGTATTCCTAGCTTAGGGCTTATATATTTTAAGGATTTAAAGATTGAACTTGAGGCTTTTTTTATATAGGTTTAGGGTTATTATTGTAATATTACATATAAGCCCTATACATGTATTCTCAACATGATCTTATGCACCCCATCTCTATAGATGTTATATGGTTTGTATGTGATTGAATGGGTTGCACTATACTTATGTTTAGGGCCATTAAAATGGATTCATTATTTAATAAGAGCAAACGTGTAAATGAATCAAGGATTCACTTGAACATTAGATCTCTAAATCCATGTGATCTTGAATGCCTAATAACTTTCTCAACAACTCCTAAACTCGAATCTCTGATGAGGTGAAAATGAGTTGGGGCCTTTAAAAATCAATTTGGATTTATACGTTTTCTTGCATGAAATTTTATCTCAACTAAAAGTTGGGTAGTGACTTTATTCTAATGTCGAAGTATTACTAAAGTAGTACCCTTTAAAGGTTCCCTTGATGACCTCTTTATATTTGCCTTAGGCTCTACCTATCAGGAAGTCCATCCTTGGAATCTCCTCAGTCTCTCAATGACCAATAAAAGATTTAGGAATCACAAACAAAATTCTACTCATTCAAATACAATCTTGACTTTTACGTTGCTCACATCTCTTTTTCAAATATTGAATATAATTTGGTTTTAATCTATTTAAAAGGTGTAATTTTTAAAAGAATTTAAATAAAATAATTAGATGAAATAGTCAATTAAATTAAACATAAAATTATTTAAATTAATTTTATTGGTTGCACACAATAGTTTAACAATGGTATTTTCTTCATTTAAAAGAAATAGGATTTTCTTTTATATTTAGTTTAATATGTTCAACAAATGGTGTAAGAAATTAATTTAACAAGATTTAGTTATTTTTAATTAAAATAATCTTAGATAATTTCATGAAAATCTCATATATGCCTATGCCAACAATTCATATTTTTTAAAAAATTGAGAAGAATTAAAAAAACTAAAATAGTAATTGATGCATTAAAAAGAGATATTTCATATTTTAATTATTTTCTCCTAAGAAAAATAATATATGGTACTCAAAATTAAGAAAGAGATTGTTATCAATTAAAATAAGAAAAAGACTATTATTAATATGCCAAAAAAAAAAAGGAAAGAAAAAGACAGTTTTAAAAGTAAATTCCTCTAAGATGTTAACATGATAAAAGATATGTATAATAAATTTTTTGTATTTCTTTCATTCTTTTTACTTTAAATTTTCATAGTAGACAAAAATCGTATCTATATAATGACAAAGAAAATCAAAGTTTAAAAGTATAGAGAGCTTAATTGAAAAGGTATCATAAATATTGAATATTGTTACATTTTATAGCTTTAGTTTTACTTGAGAAATAAATATTCTAACCATGCAATGTAATTAAAACTTAATTTCTAATATAATAGAATATTTAAATTAAAAAATTTAGACATTTAAATTATCACAGAGTTTTGAGAAAAAAATAGTTGATCTAAATTAGGTAATTTGATATTTCAATTAGTTAAGAAAAAACTAGTCATTTTAAAAGGAATATAGTATCATTTATATCATTAAAACATCTAATGTGATTTGCAATTAATAACAAATGGAGGAGCAAATAGTGTAATACCCTAGCTTTAGGGGCCCTTTTTATCCAATTAATCTTTCTTTGATTCAAATCATGGAATCTATTAATATGAAACCTTATTTAACTTTATCCTTAAATTTCTTGCATAAACTGGTGACCAAAAATAATGAATACAAACTCAATGAGGGGATAAACGAATAAATAAAATATATAATAGATTTGTAATTTTATACTATTTGTAAGAATATCAAACCTATACTTAAATAATTAATTGAATAACACAATTTAGCAAACTGCATAATAAATATATTTTTCAAAATTCTTTTTAAAAATCAAGGTGAAATCATCCTATAAATTTATATAAGTCAAATCTCTCACTACACAAATCTCAATTTTATTAAACTACATAACTTTCAACATTTACATTTTCTACATCCAAAACATAATAATTAAATCCATAATCAATTGTAAATTCAAAATAATGTAGAGAACAATTCTAATAGACACTTTTGTATAATTACAACTAATCAAAGCAAGCATTCTAGGAACAACAAAAATAAGCTATCAGCGTGAGAGCAAAAGCTAGCATCTTAGGCGTAAAGATGATGTTGGTAACCCAAGAGCAAATATAAATCGGTCATATGCATGTACAGAGCTACCTACAAAGAGCAACCACTTGATATACGCTCCAAAGGCTCTCTCTCTCTCTCTCTCTCTCTCTCTCTATATATATATATATATATATATATATATATATATATTATAATAATAATAATAATAATAATAATAATAATAATAATAATAATAATAATAATAATAATAATAATAATAATAATTATAGGCATAAATATCACCAGTCATTATGGTGTTGATATGATAGACTTGTATTATGAATGTATTTAAACTATTATTTTCATATAGTAAATCAAAATATCTTGCTATTTTTCAATTTTAATAGAGCATAATTCAAAATCACTTTCTAACTCAAAGTTATAACAAAACATACTTGTATTATATAATTTCAAAATATTCACCTATATT
The DNA here is from genome assembly GCA_949677035.1 of Omphalea diandra. Lineage (NCBI taxonomy): Eukaryota > Viridiplantae > Streptophyta > Magnoliopsida > Malpighiales > Euphorbiaceae > Omphalea > Omphalea diandra. The sequence continues at coordinate 26,789 of CATIWR010402193.1, forward strand.
TCAATTTCAATAGGAAATAATTTTATTTATAATTTCTTATTACAAAAATTATTCTCAGGGAAAGCAAATTACAAAAATAACATACATCTCAATATAACAAATTCAAAATTTATAATATTATAAATAAATCAATTTACTAAAATTTAGCATCAAAAGAAATTGTTCATAAAATAATTGTAGAAAAAGGATCATTCAATTCAAAATCTATCCAAAATATTTTATTTTTTACTCAATCGAGTTTAATATAAAGATAATAATTTCATAAGATAATTTTAAAAAACGATCTTCAAATCAAAATATATCCAAACTAATCATATATAATTAATTTAAAATAAAATACCTTGTTAAAAGTTGGTCTACTCACCTAGATTACAAGACTAAAATTGACTACTTTTCACTCTGATTACTAATTCTAATTTCAACAATTGCCCTCGCAATTTACTCTATAATTATATATAAATATAATTTAGAAATATATTATATCTCCTTACAGTTCCTGTCTATTTTCTATCTTATTACTAATAATTCTATTTTTCTCTATTTAAATTAATTAATTTTATCAAAATTTGGCAAAATCTTCTCTATAATCTAAACTAATTTTATGTGTAAAATAAGTCCATTTTTTGCAATAAAACATAATAATGTAATGCCCATCCAAAGCGTCCAACTATTCAATACAATCTTCGCTCTAATGATTCATAATTTTATTACAGAAAAAATTGGCACCATTATCTTCATCTTATCATGGTCTCTTAAATTATATTCATAACCACTAATAATTCTTCCTTAATTAAAATCAAATCATTCTTTCCACATCGTCTTTAAACTTTTCATACCTTTCAATTTAGTCTAAAATACAATTAACCTCAGTTTATATACAATTAGCCTTACTTCTCCATCAATTAATTTGCATAATATTATTTCACAACCATATAATCCATTTTTTTAGATACTAATCTCACCTAAACATCAATTTTACATTTTAGAACCTAATTTATAATTATTGAAAGTCAATAAAAATTCGTAAAATTTTATTAGGACCTTTAAGCTTTATGAGATTTAAACCATCATGACTAGAGCAAGTAATCTGATTTTTTGGAATGAATTTCTACTAGGACTTATTGGGCCGTTGTTAGACCACAACATGTGGTGGCTAGAGTTCATCGTTGATGGTCATTATAAAAACGATCAAATTCATCTTCCAAATCTTTTTATCAGAAGTTCGAAAAAACTTGTGATATCATCATACGAACTATTATTTGTCTAACATTGATCACAAACAGAAATTTGATAGACTATTCTACCATCGTTCAATCTCCTTTTGAGGTAAATCAGATGTCAATAAAAATCTTATAAAGAGAGTTTTCCATAAAAGTTTGAATTATCTACAATGGAACTCTAGTTAAAAAGATATGACCAATTGGAGTTTTACCTTGTTTTGTGATCAAAACAATGTTGGTTTAGCTAATTTTTAAAAAATAATCTTCAAATCAAAATATATCCAAACTAAACATACATAATTAATTTAAAATAAAATACCTTGTTAAAAGTTGGTCCGCTCACCTAGATTGCAAGACTAAAATTGACTACCTTTCATTCTGATTGTTAATTCTAATTTCAACAATTGCTCCCACAATTTACTCTATAATTATATATAAACATAATTTACAAATATATTTTATCTCCTTACAATTCCTGTCTATTTTCTATCTTATTACAAATAATTCTATTTTTTTTCTCTATTTAAATTAATTAATTCTACCAAAAATTTGGCAAAATCTTCTCTATAATTTAAACTAATTTTACCTGTAAAATAAGTCCAATTTTTGCAATAACACATAATAATATAATGCCCATCCAAAACCTCTAACTATTCAATACAATCTCCACTCTAATGGTTCATTATTTTATTAAATCAAAATTAAATATCTAAAATCCTCAATTGGCACCATTATCTTCATCTTATCATAGTCTCTTAAATTATATTCATAATCACTGATAATTCTTCCTTAATTAAAATCAAATAATTCTTTCCACATCGTCTTTAAACTTTTCATACCTTTCAAGTTAGTCTAAAATACAATTAACCTCAGTTTAAATATAATTAGCCTTAGTTCTCCATCAATTAATTTACATAATATTATTTCACAAACATATAATCCATTTTTTAGATACTAATCTCACCTACACATCAAATTTACGTTTTAGAACCTAATTTATAATTATTAAAAATCAATAAAAATTTGTAAAATTTTATCAGGACCTTTAAACTTTATGAGATTTAAACCATCATGAGTAAAGCAAGTAATATGATTTTTTGGAATGAATTTCTACTCGGACTTGTTGGCCCATTGTTAGACCACCACATATGGTGGCTAGAATTTGACGTCGATGGTCGTTGTAAAAAAGATCAAATTCATCTCACAAATCTTTTTATCAGAAGTTTGTAGAAACTGACAACATCATCATATGAACTATTATTTATCCGATATTAATCAAAAACAAAAATTTGATAGACTATTCTACCATTTTTCAATCTCCTTTAAGGCAAATCAGATGTCAATAAAAATATTGTGAAGAGAGTTTTCCATAGAAGTTTGAATTATCTACAATGGAATTCTAGTTAAAAGGACATGACCGATTGAAGTTTTACCCTGTTTTGTGATAAAAACAACATTGGTTTACGAAAGGGCCGCTGGCACCTCTCTCTTTCTCTCTCTGTTTTAATAAACCTTCCTTCTTTTTATTTCCTTTGGGTTTTGGCTAGCCAAAACTCATCATTTTGCTTGGCCAACTGAATTAGCTTTTTTTTTAAATTTCTTTTTTTCATTTCATTTCCCTCTTTTTGTAATAATAATAATAATAATAATAATAATAATCATCATCATCAAAATTCTCATAAATAAAATTTGTACCATATAAAATATTTAAATTTCATAAAATTAAATTCTCCATCCATAATTAAATTAATTTTCATAAAATACATAAATTAATTTTCTTAAATATAAATATAATATCTTCTCTTAAATAAATTAATATTAAATTTCCTTAAAAAGCATAATAAATCAACCATGTTCAATTATTCTCACAACACAAAATATTTCTCATGAATTAATTCAATATCTTAAATTAATAAAAATTTTCTTACATAAATAGCTTTCATAATTAATTATATTAATATAAATCATATTAATTTAATAATATTATTTTCTAAATTAAATTAACTTAAATGATTGATATCCTTAACATCATTTTTGTAAACTCTATAAATCTTAATAAACTTCATACTTAGATAAATTAATGTCATATCTATTATTTTTTAATTCCTTACATATATTTTCCTTACATAAAACTCATCTTATAATATTTTCCACAACCTCATTAAAAACTTAAATCCTTAGATATATAATATTTATCAAATATAACTTATTAAATGTAATTTATAATGAATAACACAGTCTTAATTAAAATAATAATCTCATTAATGTAAAAGTTATTTCTCTTCAAAATATTAACATATCAATTAAATTCTTAAAATTCATAATCACATAAATTTAAAATCTACTTTAAAATATTTTACCTTTCTTAAAATTAAACTAACCACTATATATATATATATATATATATATATATATATATATATATATATATATATATATAATTTTTCTTAATAAAAATCACTCATATATTATCTAAATACTCAAATTAATTCTAGAATTTAAATAATATAATAAATAAACATGTTTCAATGACTCACATATTTATGGCTATGGGAAAAATAAAATTTATAAATTTTGGGATATTACAATTCTCTCACCCTTATGAAATTTCATCCTCAAAATTTTATTGCAAGCCTTTTTTAAAATATTGACATAAAAGTCACTCTACTTCTGCTCAACTTATATGATCAAATATTCATGCACCTAAATCTAATTGTTATTTTCATCTTCTCATACTCCATACTTTGCTAGAATTCCTTTAGACTAAATTCTTACATACCCAAAAATGACACTATCTGCATCTCATATTTTATTCCAATGATCACATGTGCTACACAATTTCAAGTTTCAACATTTTTTTGTGTAACAACTTAAAATTTATAATTTATATTTTCATAATGTTATATGCATTAGAGTTATTAGAATATACTTATTTGAGATTTTATTGTATTTTAGATTTAAATTGAGTATTTAAATAGTATAAGAGTGAATTTTTTTATCAAAAAATGATTTGGATTTGTGTGTGTATGTGCGTATAGAACAATGTGGTGAATTTAATTTTAAAAAAAGTAAAATAGTTTCTAAGTAGATTTTAAATTTATTTAAGTATATGTGATTACGATTCTTAATGATTTTTTGGGTTTTAATGTTTTAAAGATAAATGATTTTATATTAGTGTGATTATCATTTTAATTAAGATTATAATATATATTATAAATTAAGTTTAATAAGTTATGTTTGATAAACATTGTATATTTAAGGGTTTATATTTAATAATTTAAGAATTTAAAGATATAAAATTAGTTATTTAAGTATAAATTTAATATAAAACAATGATGTTATTAAAATAATATGATTTATTTAAATATGATGGATGTAATAACCCAATTTTATAGTTAGGAATATTGAATTATTTTCTTTTATTGGTGAATAATTAATTAAACTAAATAAAATGGTGGAATAAAAAGGGCTAAATGGACTATAATATAAACTTTGGTGATTGAAGGAATAAGTAAGGAGGGATTTATTGGGAATAAGACCATTAATGAGGGATTAAGATGGGAAATTTTCCCATCTTCTCCACTTTTTTCCCTCCTTTCCCATTAAAACACAGTCCCCTCCCCTCCATTTTTTTCTTTTTCTTTTCCTTCTTCATTTCTCTACTTCCATTCATCACACAAATCACCTAAAAAATTCATGAAATTTCAACCACAGGTAGTTTTCCACCTCTTCATCACTCCGACAACATTAAATTTCTCAAAAACTGACCAAATTTTTGGGAACAACAAAAGGAAAAATTCATCATCAGGGCTACCCCTCACATTTCTCTTACTTCTCAATCTCTTTTGGTAAAATTGACACCGGAAATAAACTCATTAGGTCCAAAAACCTTAGATTAAAGTGTTTCATCTTTGGGCACCATTGTTTAACAGTTGGTTGGAGTGAGATTCACTTGGTTGGAGCCACCATGGAATATGCCTGATCTAGCCATTTTCTGACTACCTCCAAGCGATGAAACTTATTGGGCTCCCCACATTTTAAGTAATTTTTTGGTACCTTTGGATCGCAATTCCACCACCATTGAATTTTTCGACCATTGGACTTCGGTGACCATTGAAACAAATCTTTTAGGCAATAACTCTAGCTCGTTAAACCAAGTCACCTAGTACCAACTATGACTTTTAATTATATTTAAATAATAAAATATGAATTTATTTATGAGAATTTACATATATTATTTTATAATTATTCGATTAATATAATTGTTAAGTTTAATTGAAATATATTAGTAATTGTATGATTATTGAAGATTATTGTTGATTTATTAGAAAATGAATTAATGTGTTGATATAATTATTAATTAAGTTAATATTTTATGAGTATTTATAGTTGTTGAAAATTATGTAAAGCAGTATGTTGATAAATTGAGGATTATTAATTATTGGATCATGTATGTGTTCAGTCTGGTATATGAGAAGTTTGGAGACCGAGCTTGAATTAACTGATATTGAAACATATTATATAAGTGTTTTATATGAAATCAATCCATTTTATGGGAGAATATGTTCAATTTTTATAGGAGATGCTGCTGAATTTTCATTAAAAATTTTAGTAAGAGTTAAAATAGAAATTGATGAAAAATAATAATTTTAGAAATTAAGCTAAGAACAATATTCTACATTGATTTAAATAAATTATGTTTCTTTATTTAGACTCTTCTGCCATCCAGTCTGCATCACTAGAAGCTTAGAAGCATTTCACAATTCTTCAGTCTTCTGTGAGTTAACATTATATCTATATGTATGTATGTGTGTGTGTGTAAGTATGTATGTATGTATGTATGAATCCATTTCTCAGAAATTAATCCTACATAAGCATCAATTTTATATTTTATGACTAGATTTATAATTATTAAAAAATTAATAAAAATTCATAAAATCTTACCGACACCTATAAAATTTATGAGACTTGAACCGTCAAGACTAGAACAAATAATTTGATTTTTTTGAAATGAATTTCTATTTAGGCTTGTTAGGTTGCCTCTAGATCATCATGCGCAAGGGTTGGACTTTACCATTAGTGGCCATTGAAAAAATGGTCAAAGTTATCTCAGAAATCTTTCTACTGGGAGTTCATAAAAATTGAAGGTGTTATCATATGAGCTATTATTTGTTCAAAAATCGATTAAAAACAGAAATTTGATTGAAATTTTGACCAACTATTTTATCGCTATCTGACTCTTTTTAAGGTGAATTAGGTGTCAATGAAAAGTATGTGAAGAGACCTTTTTATAGAAATTTGAATCACCCAAAATGCAGTTTTAGTTGGAAAGTTAGTCGATATTTTGCCCCTATTATATGGCCAAAACAACATTGCTTTAGCTAACTTGCAGCCGCTGGCAGCGAGCTGCACACACTGCCACCTGTCTCTCTCTCTCTCTCTCTCGCATCGGTGTATTGCAATTGTCCCGCGCCTTCATTTTTTTATTTTTATTTATTTATTTATTTTTTTAATTTCCTTTGCGGTTTGGCCTCGCCAAAACTCATTATTTTGGCTAGCCAACCGACCTAACTTTTTTTAAATTTTTTTTCATTTTATTTCTCCGTTGTTTCATACAAAATATTTAAATTTAATAAAATTAAAATTTTCATCTATAATTATTAATTTTCATAAAATATAAAACTTAACTTAAATTAAATTAATTATCTTAAATAAAAATATAATATATTCATTTAGATAAATTTATTTAAATTTACTTAAATCACATAATAAATCAATTATAATTAATTATTTTTATAATATATAATATTTCTCATAATTAATTTAATATGTCAAAATTAATGAAAATCTTCTCACATAAATAACTTTCATAATTATTTATATTAACATAAATCATATTACTTTAATAACATTGTTTCTATAACTTAAATTAACTTAAATGATTAATATCCTCACTATCATTTTTATAAATTTTTGAAACTTCGATAAACTTCATACTTGAAAAAATTAATATCATATCTTTAATTCCTTAAATAAACATAAAAAAAAAGACTAATACATAACGAAGAACTCAACAAACAGAGAAAAATAAACCTTTCATATATATCAAGAAAGTGACTTGATTTTTATCTTCAATTCATACTTAAATAAACCTCAAGTAAATGACTAATATATCAAGAAGAACTCAACAAATAAAGAAAAAGATAAATAAAAATAAAAATAAAAATTTTTATTCATAGCTATAATCCAAACCCATACATCAAAAATGATTTTATATTAAAATGTATGCATACAAAATAATATAATCAATGAAACAATAAACTTGTTAACACATAACATAATCCAACCATGAACCTTTTTTTTTTTACTTGACAATCCAACCATGAACTTATAATCCACACAACTAACATGAAAATTAAAGCTATAGAGTCAAAATTTCACGAAACCAAATAATATCCAAAAATGATAATCATCTAAAATAGAAATCTAAGGAAATTGGCAAGGGGTTATGATGACGAACCTTAAAACTGGTGTATTAGATAGGAATATTTTCATCTGCAAGCTTAGTTGCTTCCAACAAGGGAAAGCTAACCAAAGGTTCACATAAAAGGTACAATGATAACTAACATATTACAATTATTTTGCAGCCAAATTAGATGATGCATTCAATTTGTGACATCTAAATCATATATTAAGATGAATAGAAAAGGTTTTTTTTTTTTTCCCTACCTCACTATAGGAGCAAAAGAATAAAAACATATGAAAGAGAAGGAGACGAAGCTATTGATGTAAGATGAAGTGCTAGACAGGATGCGGTGTTGAATGGAAGACTCGAAGGAAAAAATATTGGGCAGCTGAAAAAGGGCAAGAAGGACCAAGAAATATGGCAACTAAATTTAGCAAGGGATTTTAAAATTCGATGCTATTGGCAATAAATTTTAAAATTCCTTGCTAAATTAGTAACAGATTTCAAATCCATTACTAAATAAACAATTGATTATGGATATGTTGCTATTTTAGCAATGAATTATGAATCTATTTCCAATTTAGCAATGAATTTGAGAACCTTTATAAAACTTTAGCAACAGATTCATAATTCATTGCTATTTCCTCTAATATACTATTTAGCAATATTTTTTTTTTTTTTCCATTGCTAGATCCGTTTCCAATCCATTGCTAATTTAAGAGCTAATTTTTAGCACCAAATTTAGAAATGAATTTAATTTCGTTGAAAATTTTCATTACTAAATTTGAAAAAATTATATTTATTTTCCTTGCAAATCTCTTGATATTTTGTTACTATTTAGCAACAAAAATTTTTCATTCCTAAAATCTATTATTAAATTGTATTATTCTTGGAATATATTCATTATCGTATTCTTCTTCTTGTATTTTAGATTTGTTTAATTTTTTGGATCCTAACCCTAAAATAAAAACCAATAAATTAAACAAATTTCAAATTGTGATCTTAGTATCCCCAAACATTAATAGCGAATACATTCTAGATTATAAATATATTTTAGGTGAAACTCTTTTTTCAACCTTGATATTATAATCTAGATAGTGGTTTGCACTCATATAGGACTTAAAATATCAATTGAAAAATTTTTAGAGGTACTGATGGTGGTATTATCACAAAAGATTTACTAAAATTTTCTTCATTTTCTTTGTTTTCAAATAATAATCCAAGAGAATCAATCTTCACCTTTCTTCATTTTTTCATTCTTCCTTTATCTCTAACAAAATTTACAAAAAAGTAGGTTCCAAAATATTATCTTTTTATCAACTTGAGAAATTGAATTCATGATTGGATATTTTTTAAATGAGGTTTTTATTGTTAGTGGGTTGCTTTTAGTTGATTAGAATTGAGTCGTCATTGCATTATTAGGTTGAACGCTGGTATGGAAAAGTCTTTTAGTGGTTATTGATAGTTTATTACTAAAATTTAAAAAATTTAGATAATATTAGATTTTAAGGCCATCTCAACTTTTGAATTTTAAGGAAATTCTATTTTTTCATGAGGATGATCTATGAGGATCTTGTTTGATTTGAATCTGATGAAGAGTGCAACACTTATTGATTTCTTTTTAGCAAAAATAAATTGGATTAATGGCTATTGGAATTACTAGTCTAAGAAAATTATGAATGAAAAATCTCCTATCTTTCACAACCTATGATATTTTGTCAAATTACAGAGGATTATTGCTTCACTTTTTTTTTTTTTGTTAGATTTCAAAACTCATGCATGAACATGGCCGTTTCTTTTTTTTTCCTTTTTTTTTTTTTTTTTTTTTTTTTTTGTATTGACAACTTCTTCTCTTTGAGTGAAAAACTATCTATTTTGTTATGGTAACTATCAAAGGCAGTTAACATACAACATATTGGTTAGGCTCCTATTTTGGGCGACTCAAATCAAAAATTTCAATATCTCCCATTTGTATATAATGGGATGCACAATAAACTCAAAAGAATTCATTCTCTATGCTTTGCAATAATTCATATGTAGAAAATAGACATTGTGACTAATATACCTTGAGAGCTTAATACTATACATCTATTAAGAATATATAGCTCCTCAACTCAATATAAGTTTTAAAGTATATTATAATATGTAATGCCCCAGATCATTGTATCATATTTATCAAGTTTTACAATATCAGTTATGATGCTAATTTTATATTGATAATTATATTCATCATATAAATAAATTATCATTAGTCAAACAATGAATACAAATTGACATGATACTCCACTGATTTTTTTTTTTTCACAATTCTCCTAACTTTAATATAACATAGTTTTTTAGGAATGTCCCATTAGACCACATTATTTATGATCCTTTAGCAATATCATAAGATACTAAATATTAAACTAAGTTTCCATTAACTTAAAGGAGTCGCGAGGATATATTATGAGAATTCTAATTCTCTTAGGGTCTCACATAATAATAAGCTGAGATATTTACTTTTATTACCTTAGTATGTCATTTTTATTGCATATGTGGTATGAATCACTTGTTACAACATTTCTCCTTTCTCATGGAGTATATGAGTTTATGAATGCTTTGGGTTTTTGCTCAAATGAGTGAAATCTTGCTTACGACTCTATCCTTTTATCAAGTAATAGAAGATCAAGAGGATGAGAGTCTTTACATTGGTAATAACACTAAATTATAGCATTTGTTGGATCAACGGGGGATGCTCTAGGCCTTGCATAATTTCAAAGCCTTTTTATCCAAAATGCTGGTCATCGGGGGACTAAGGCAGGACAATACATTGGTATCATTCCTAAGGATATGGAGTCGCCACTAGATTTTGGTTGGGACAAGAATTCAGGCAAGGCAAAATCTGAATATAAGCTAAGTCAATTGAAAGGCCCATTTTGTCTTATCCCATCAGAGATCGAGTTCAAAAATTGGATATGACTTATGAAGAGGTTAGCACCCCCAAATTGCCCAAATATTAGGATTCGACCTTTAGGCATCTTTAGTTCATTTTTAACATTTTAACTAAGTTATTAATTAGTCTAATAGGCAATCCTAAACATGCCTCTAATGAATCAAATCAAATAAGTAAAGTCATCAACTCTACGAGAAGGGAGATCATACATTATGGCAAAGGGAGTGACATGTATATCAATATCCATATCATGCGTATCATCTTAAGGGAATGAGGGTATGTGACATGACATAGTGTTAACATGCATATCATCATTCATCATATAACAAAATCATTAAAGGATGATTATTGAGACCATCATTCATGGTCCAGATCAAGCAAAACACCTACAACCAAACAAAAGCACAAGTTAGTAATGTTGTCCCTTAGTGCCTTAGAAGGGGGGTTGAATAGGCAATGATAAGTATTAAAAATTAAAACTAAGTACGAAAAAGAAGAAGAATCAAGACACAAGATTTATAGATGTTTGACATAACTGGCCTACGTCTTCTCCTCTAGTATCTCCACTATAGCCTTTCACTATCTTGATAGCTTAAGGTACTATCAATAACCTTTACAAATGGTAAGTTTTTAGGCACTACTAAGTCTTTACAAGTGATAGATTCTTGGGCACTATCAACCTTTTAAAAGTAGTCTCACAAATATTACTTAGCCTTAACCCAAAGTAGTTTCCAGGTAATACCTTAAATCTTCTACAAGTTATAGTTTTCTAGGTATCCCAACTTAAGATTTCCTCAAACTAAATACATTAATTTAAGAAGGAGAAATTTTTTTTTTAATCAAGCAATAAAGTCATTTTAAGTATTCTTACAAGTTATGCTTGATGAGGTTAAGAATATGAAAACAATTTCTTAAAAGCTTATTCTTCAAATTCTGTTATAAAGATAACTCTTGCAAGTTAAACTTCTCTTAATTGCTAGATCACTTTTTGTTCACCCTTTTGATTGAGAATAACTTTCACAATAAAATATTCGTTTAATAAAATAGTTCTCTATGTGTTTTTGTTGAGAGCGAGCTCTTTTATATCATGAACAAAGAACTAGCCATTAGAAAAGAAGGTGTCACTTCACATTATAACTATAGGCTTTCAACACTTATTGAGAATTCTCCACGCCCGTTGCTAAGGCATCAACCATTATTGATTTCATGCAAATGAGTGGTTGTCAAACAAAATACACCTGCAAAGATCTCCTCATTTGACTTTTACATTTGTTTAGTTCACTATTTCTTTAGTGACCGTTAGATAAAAATAATGGTTATTACTTTTAAACGTTAATGCCCATTGGAGGAAGATTAATGCTTATTGTTGATTCCTAAAAAGTATGAACTTGATGTTCCATTTTACAAGGTCTACATAAGTCCTTTAATGGCTATTAAAGAATTCTCAATGCCTATTGGATGTGCTCAGTACTTGTTGAGATATTGATAGTGCCTCATTGGGGCGTTCAGAGCCTTTTGCATAATCTAGAGAGCTTTTTCAACGAAAGGATCAACACTTATTTCAAATTCTAGAGAGTTTTGCTCAATCTAAGGCACTTTGTCTAACACTTGTTGTAAAAATATAATGCCTATTGTGAGGGCAAGAACAACACTCATTGCGAAAACATAATGGCCGTTGCAAGGTTTAATATTCACAATCATGTTAGAGCAATTGTTCAATGCCTGTTGGGAGTATAACAATGCTTGTTGAGAAGTCTAGAAGGCTATGTTTAAGATTAAGTGTTTCTTTAACACTTATTGTGACATTTTAATACCTGGTGGCAGTCGACAATGCTTGTTGAAAATAGACGACATCTGTTGGTTTGTTAAGCTGAGTTTGCCTTGATTTTCACTCTCTAATACTTTGAGTTTTCAAACATAATTCGTTCTCCAAACATCATAGTTTAAAGAGTTGATGTACCTACAAGTTCTAACACAAATAACTCGGACAAAGATTAGCTTTTTGACTTGTTTATAATCATTAAAATAAGACTTGGAACCTTGAGGTTCAACATTCTTCCCCTTTTTGATATTGACAAATTGTCTAACAGGAAAAACAAAAAATATATATGTTGAGTGATCAAAACCTAACTCCTTCTTAAATTATTAAGCTTATGCATTGAGTTATCATGTTCCCCTTTAATTTCTCTTATAGGTGTTCATTTTTTGTTCATACTTGCATGATTCATCAACCATCTATCTATTCATACTTACATGATTCATTAGCCATATATCATTCTTATTTTCCCCCTTTGTCATTATAAAAAAGAAGCAAACAATAAGTAGAAGATTAAGCAAAAAAGCATAAATGAACCATATATTCATTCCAAAGGAATATAAATAGTAGTTTACTTTACATTGCAAATGATATATTGTCAAAACATCAGCTATTTTTTGAAAACATAAGAAAGAAAAGGAAATACAATAAAAATAATTATTTAGATGACTCATGAGGGGAAGTGATTTTGAAAGGAGAGGAATGGCTTTCATCTTGCGGCTCTAAGGGAGATTTTGGTTCTTTGAGTTGCTTTTAGTTCTTAGGCTCTGCTGGCAGTACAGGTTTCTTGGATTATTATAAGGGATCTTAGGTAGAAGTATCTTTGTGCTTAGGTGGAACCATCTGCTACTCTAGATCACTTAGACTTTTAAATTGTATGTTCAGTCCTTCCACAATGCAATTAAGTGTCTAGTTCTCATCCTTTAACTCACCTTTGAGCTAGTTTACTATATAATAAAGGGAGGTGGAAGAGTCCTGACTCTCTTAACAATAGTAGTGAGTGCTTCTACTTGCTTAAACACTTTTTGCTCAAACGAAGAGAGAGATGGAGCAGGTATACCAGTTCCTAGTCCTTCTACTATTATAAGCCTTGCCTTGATAACATCTTTAATATTCTTATTTTCCTTTTCTTCTTAGGGAACTTCTCCTTCCTCAAGCACTTTATTTATCAACCGTGTATCTAACCTATGTAGAATCCCCATGGTTAGTAGCATTTTCTCTCTAGTAGGCTCATTAGTTGGCAGCTTCTCTAACACCATGTCATAATCCTTAAGCTCTACCTTAGTAGGGGGATGACCTTCACAAACTTTGCAATCTTTATGATATAGTGAGCCATCATAAAGGCACTGGGCTTATCAATTTTCCCATCAATTCTCTACAGTAGCAGCCAAGGTGTGTTCACCTTTTGCTTATTCTTTATGCACCAAAGGTAAAATAAGTCCATCATGGTGTAACTGCTATTTGATTGACCCCTTTCATTGACATTCCATGTAATGAACTTGCGGGCAATCCTTAGGGCTTGGCTCTTGATCTTGGAAGCCTTGTTATAATTGCTATTATAGTTTATGGTCCCGTTATTGGTGGATTTCCAAAATTGACTGACATCTACTTTAAATGTTAAAGAAGGCTCTATTAAACCTGTATTGGTAGCATTAAAACACCTGGGTACATCATTTGGCCTAATCTTGTATTTCTTCCCATATAACCTGAATTTGATTGTGCCAACTTCAGCATAAACTTCATAATCGTTCCTCAAAACTTTGAAAGCAGTGAAGAATTTCATAGTGAGCTCCAAGTATGAGGGTTCTTTGATATGGCAAAAGAATTCCCATTTGATCTCTGTCATTAAATCTTTAACTTGCTCTGCCATACTGTACCTCTACAGGTTGTTCCACTATAAGAATTTTCCACCATCAAGCTATCGTTTCAGTATTTTTTGAGCTTTTCTTTGTCATCCTTGAGATGAAATTATTGAGCTAGAGGATTAGTTGTAGGCTTTGAACATAGTTTAGGTTTGTACTTTATTTCAATGACTTTCCCTTTACCCTTAGATTTGTGGGCTGTTTTAGCTTTCTTCTTTTAATGTAATTCAAAGTTTGATGGTTCTACACTTCTCATCTTTTGTTAAGCAATCTTATAGGCATGGTTCTTTTCTGTTTCAAAGCGAGAGCTGGTGTAAATAAGTTGAGGGTTCTTCTTAGCAGGTTGTTTGTATCTCTTTATGGAATCAGGTTTGGGAGTGATGAGTGATATGGGTGATTGATGTATGGAAAATATAAAAAATAATAATAAAAATTGAGAGTGAAATGAAGAGACAGTAGGGTAATAGTAGAAAGTAAAACTGATTTTAGGGTTTAAGGGGTTTAAAGAGAAGTTCAATGGGTTCCCCTTTTAAAAAAATATATGACTATTAGGAATGGTCAACAGTTGTTGCCAGTTAGGTAATGATTGTTAGATTTGATCGTTAGCTTGGTGTTCCATGTGTTCTTCAACCAATGATGGTGGCTGGTTTGCAATGAACATTGAAATGGTGACAATAGATGTTGGGGATACACAATGGTTATAGAGACCAATAAAATCAAAATGAAAAGCTTACATGTGACACAACAATCATTGTGAGATACACAATGGCTGTTGGCCATGTTACTCAAATATAAACTTATTTTAAAATAGATTTTTCAATGACAACCATTTGGAAAGCTTAGCTAATGAGTTTTATTAATTAAATTCAATGAAATGATCATGAATTCAACAAATCTTTGAATAGTTTAATCAATAGCAGACACAATTAAAATCTTTAGTTATGGAAACCAAAGACTTTAATAATGATAAAATATCATCACATGCAATAAAGATTATAAATTATTTGAGAAAGATATAAACCTGTTTGAAGTTATTCCAAGGTATTTCCATTAATCATACCAAGTTCTCTTTTGATGAATTGCATCCTTTCATTACTAGCATGATCCCTAAGTGATGTCTGATGTCTATATGCTTACTTCTAGAATATTGAATGGGTTTGAGACAAGTTTATAGCACTAGAGTTATCACACTTAATAACATCTTGTTTTATGATAACATTGTAGTCAAAAAGTTATTTTTTCATCTATAGGATTTGAGCACAACATAGTCCATCTACTACATACTCAACTTTAGCAGTTGATATGGCAACTGAGTTTTTCTTTTTACTACTCTAAGACATTAAACATTGACCAAGTAAGTGACATGTGCTCGAAGTGCTTTTTCCATTTAAGGTATACCTAGCAAAATTTACATGAGAGAATGCATTAAACTCAAATGAAGAACTATTGGCCCTAGGTACCAAAAAGAGGGGGATTGAATTGGTGTATAAAAAAAAATTTAGAAGCAAAGGGATAGAGAAGAGTAGAAAATGAGGCACATGATTTATAGTAGTTCGGGTGTAATCGAACCTATGTCCACTCCCCAATTCTCTGCAATTGGGTGTTCCACTAACTTCAAATGGTGTTTCTATGCTCACACTTAACTTTTACACTTGTGTTTTCAAGGCTCACACAATAACCTTTACACTATGTGTTTTTGAGGCTCACATAACAACCTCTCTTTAGTGTTTTTACAGGCTCACACTACAACCTTTACAACTAGTGTTTAATGCTCACACCCAACAATCACTTAAAGACTATAAAATATTAAATAACAAAATTGCAAGAGTTTTGGGTTACAAATTAATGAATTCTCTTGCATTTACATATGTTTGGTGAGGTATTTATAACCTTTACCCACTAAAGAGACATTACAATAAAACTGGTAGCAAATCTCCTAAGTATGATAGACAGATTTTGCATTAAATGCTTGTCAGGCTTCATTCACGGTCGCGCGATTTTTCATTCTCATTGGTTCATCAAGAAAATATAGTCGTTGCCTTTCACCTGCTCACAAAAGTAGCGGTGGTGATTTTTCTTGTACAGGGCGTGACTTTGGGCACGAATTTGTTTGATAAAATGTCTATCTTCTTCTTCATGAATCGCGGTCGCTATCGATACGTTGCCATCGTGATTTTTGTCTTCCAATGGACACTTGGGACACTTGTCATGCTGTGGTTATGGACTTGATTCCCTCTTAAGTTACTTTAAAATTCGCGATCGCGACTGAGACATGACACTCACCGCGAATTCGTCTGTAACTTTGGCACTTCCATCTTTGGTTGAATAATGGCAGAGAAGTGGTTCGCAAATTTGCCTGTCCAATTTTTAACCTGTCATAAGTTGAGTCACGGTCTCGATATTTAAAGTTGCGGTCAAGAATTAGGAGACACTTTGCTTTCTTTAGAGATTATGAAGTTCATCCAACTTCTAATTTATAGACTAACTAAAAACTGCAAAACAACACTTAATTGAAACATTAGAAATGATCAATCTCCTTTGTCAAGATCAAAAGATATCCAAGACTTAAGATTAACCATCCTAGTCCAACAATCTCCCCTTTTTTGATTTTGACAACTTAGATTGATCCGAAGGAAAAATAATGCATAAATATGAAGTTGGAGTGAAGTATGGTTTAATGAGTACTTCAGGTAAAATTTCTTAAGTATGATAGTTTGATGCTCCCCCTCAACTTATGCTATTTTTTGCAAATTATTTTCTCTCCCTCTTAGACTTATATTGTTTCTAATTTCTATCTCTCCCCTTTGGCAACATCAAAAAGAGGGTGAAAAGGGGAAATAAAAACAAGCATAAGTGTACATAAGGAACAAAATAAGAATGCAAATGATAAAGATAAAATTCATCAATCACATAAGACAAGAATTTTCAAAAAAACACAAATTTATTTATCTATAATAGTGGGATCACATTATTTTTAAACATAAACAAAAACAAGAAAAAAAATAAAAATAAAAGATCCCTAATCTAGAAGGTTGGAGAATCATCATCATCTCCAGAAGTCTCTTCCTCTTGCTTATGTGTGGCTCCTTCTGCTTCCTCCCCATCCTCAACTTCTTCATTGCCATCTTCATCTTGTGTATCTTCAAATTTGGAGTAGTCCGGAATACGACAAGGAGGAATTCCTAACTTCTTTTGAAGATCCATCATGTCACTATAAAGATGCGAGAGAAATAGGAATCTTTTTTTCATCATTTTCATCATCTTGTCTAATTTTCGATTGATAGTGGCAAGAGACAACTTGGACTTGGGTTTTGGTTGAGGAGGAGGGACTGAAATTGCTCCTTCTTCAATGTGGAGCCTCTTTCGCTTAGAAGCTTGTGAAGTTTCCATTTTCTTGGCCCCAAATGCACCTAGGGTGTAGGCATAAGTATCTGGGTGTAAGGCTTTGGCATTTATGAGGTAAGTTAGGTCAAGAAAATTTTGTGAAGGAAGAAGCTGCTTGGTAAGGAATTTTTCTTTTTCCTCATCAAAGGCTCTAACTAACCGATAAATGGCAGTAATGTGTGAAGGCAGAAGGAATTGACTCTTGGGTTTGGTACTTAAGTGAATCAATGGATCTACAAGGTATCAGCCAGTTTGTATGGGTTTATTTTTAACAAGATAGAAAGGGAATGCCAAGTCTTTTTGGGACACTTTCTTATTACCATCATCTTTTGCATTTATGAAAAAGGTGATGATATGGTGAAGTATCCAAAGGGGTAGGGATTTGATGTGTTTTCCCAAAGATGAGCGAGGGTCGTGTTTGGTTTCACTAGAGATTTCTGACCAAAATTCGCTATAGATGACATCAAGCACGAAGATTATGAAAGGGATGTTTTCTCTGACTTGTAAATTGAAAAGAGTAAAAAGTTGTTCAAAAGTTATGTTAAAAGGATTGCTAAAGGCCCGAAATACTAACCTATATTAACCTGTGGGAGATTTGGTATTACGACTAAGTTGGATGGTGCACATGAATTCTCGCACAACTTCTTCATATCCGGGTTCATCTCGAAAGATGAACTCATTCTAGCCTAGGTTTTAGAGAAAAGCACGAATTTCATTATTGATGCCTCAGGTTTCTAACAAAAAAGTGGAGGGGGATTTTGTTAGGGAGGATAATCTTAGAGGAATTGGCTTTGTACCTTTCTTTCTCCTCCTTAGTGACTCCCTTCATGAGTTGAAGTGCAGGGGGTGCAGAGGGTTGAGCCATTCCCTTTCATTTTTCTGGTCTTGTGATCTTCTTTGGGGCCATTGTAAGGGATGAAAAGAATTAGGAAGAATTTGATAGCTTTGAAAGTAAGGGAGTTTGAGAATATGATGAAGTGATGAAAATCACTATTTGGAGGCTTTATATAACCATTGAAAGGTTATACAAATGACTAGAAATGGCTAGAAAAGATCTAATCAAAAGTTAGGAATGGTTAGCCATCAAATCAATTCGTGGCCAGACGGTTACCTAAATTCGTGTCTGCTAAATAATGAGTCGCAATCGCAAATTCCAAAAAATGTGAGTAATAGACAAATTTTCCTCGATAGTACGTGCCTCAACGGTCAAAAATTTTAAAATTGACCAAAATTCGCAATGAAGAAAAAATTTTGCTACCGTGATTTGATGTTTTGGAGCCAGGTGATTTTGACTTGTAATTCATGACCATGAAGGAAGGATAGCGATCGCAAATTATAAGTCAACAAGGATAAGAATGAAAAGCCATGTTTTGAAATAATCAAAATTGTGATCCACAAGGAAAATACCACTCAGAAAACATAAGACATACAATTAATAACACACATAGCATTCATACATAAGATCAAAATTTTCATTTTAGGGAGCTTCCATCAAACATTCCCAATTCTCTCTTAATGAAGTTCATTCTTTCTTCATTTAAAGGTTTAGTGAAATTATCTATAAGTTGATGATTTGTGTCAATAAATTCTAATACAACATCACCCTTTTGCATATGATCTCTAAGAAAATGATGTCTAACATCTATGTGGTTGCTCTTAAAATGTTGGATGGGATTCTTAGAAAGATTGATAGCACTAGTGTTATCACATTTAATAGGAATGTGATAAATCACTTTGCCAAAATCCTTCAATTGTTGTTTCATCTAAAGGACTTGTGTGCAACAACAATCTACAGCAACATACTCGACTTTTGGGGTGGATAAGGCAACCGACACTTGCTTTTTACTAAATCAAGAAACTAGTCATTCTCCTATAAATTGACAAGTTTGGAAGTGCTTTTTCTATCTAATAAGCTGCCCGCATAATCCGCATCTAAATCTCCTATGAGATTAAAGGAAGAATCCCTAGGATACCATAACCCTAAGTGAATTATGCCATGCAAATATTTAAAAATCCTCTTAACAACATTCAAATGAGACTATTTAGGAGAGGATTGGAACCTAGCACACATACAAACACTAAACATGATATCTGGCTTAGAACCAGTAAGATAAAGTAGAGATCCAATCATACCTCGATATCTCTTTTCATCTACCGTCTTACTCGATTCATCCTTATCTAGTTTGATGGTACCACTCATTGGGGTTTTATCTACTTTGCAACCATCCATGCCAAATTTCTTGAGTATCTCCCTCATGTATTTGGCTTGGTTGATGAAGATCCCTTCCTTGGATTGCTTGATTTGTAGATCGAGAAAGAACTTGAGCTCTCCCATCATGCTCATTTCAAATTCCCTAGTCATACACTTAGCAAAATCCTCATAAAGAGATTCATTAGTAGCACAAAAAATGATATCATCAATATAGATTTGAACAATTAGTGTATCATGCTTGTGCTTTTTAACATCAAATAGTGTGGTGTCCACCTTTCCTTTTTCAAAATCATTTTTCAAAAGAAATGAACTAAGCCTTTCATTCCAAGCTCTTGGAGCTTGTTTCAAACCATATAAAGCTTTGTTCAATTTAAAAACATGGTTTGGGAAACAATGTGACTCAAATCTAGGTGGTTGTTCAACATAGACTTTATCATCAATGATTCCATCCATTTGAAAAAGTTTAAAATTCATGTGACATGGAAAGGCTAAAAGAATCCTAGTGGCCTCTAATCTTGCTATGGGGGCAAAAGTTTCATCATAATTTATGCCTTCGTCTTGGTTGTATCCCTTCGCGACCAATTTAGCTTTGTTTCTAGTGATGAAACCTTGCTCATCTAACTTATTCCTAAATGCCCACTTACAACCTATAATTGGGTGTTCTTTAGGCCTAGGGACAAGTTTCCATAACTTGTTTCTCTCAAATTGGTTGAGTTCCTCTTGCATAACAATTACCCAACTCTCATCATCAAGAGCCTCATCAATTGATTTTGGTTCAAGTTGAGAAACAAATGTAAGATTATTATTTGAAGGATTAAATTGAGATCTAGTACTTACACCATTGGAGGTATCACCAATGATCAAGTCCTTAGGATGATACTTGGAAAATCTCCAATCCTTGGGTAGATCTTGGCTTGGATCTACTTGCTGTTGATGTTGTTAGTCTCCATCTACTCTTGATGACTCACCTTCTTCCTTATCTTCTTTTCTTATAGAATTTTCTAATTCCAACTTCTCAAAGTCACCTATAAGATCATCAACAAAAACACCTTTCCCAAGATCAAGTTTACTAGATTCATCAAAAACAACATTCATAGACTCTTCAACTACCATTAAACTCTTATTAAATACTCTATATGCTTTGCTTGAGGTGAAATATCCCAAGAAGATACCTTCATTGGTTTTGGAGTCAAATTTCCTAAGATTATCCTTAGTGTTCAAAATATAGCATTTACATCCAAATACTCTAAGGAATGATATATTGGGTTTTCTTCCATTCCATAGCTCATAAGATGTTTTATTAAGAATGAGTCTTTTAAAAACTCTATTTGCAATATAACATGCAGTATTAATCGCTTCGGCCCAAAAGTAATTTGGTAAAGAATACTCATTGAGCATTGTTCTAGCCATTTCTACCAATGTTTTATTTTTCCTTTTTACAACATCATTTTGTTGTGATGTTCTAGGAGTTGAAAAATTATGAAAAACTCCATTCTTCAAACAATAATTTTCAAATGAGTCATTTTGAAATTCCTTTCCATTGTCACTTCTAATAGAAGATATGAAGTAACCTTTTTCATTTTGAATCCTTTTTACAAATTTTTTGAAAGCA
This sequence comes from Omphalea diandra, assembly GCA_949677035.1. NCBI lineage: Eukaryota > Viridiplantae > Streptophyta > Magnoliopsida > Malpighiales > Euphorbiaceae > Omphalea > Omphalea diandra. The sequence continues at coordinate 48,293 of CATIWR010402193.1, forward strand.
TTAAAGGAATCATTCTTATAAGCTAGAAAAGATACCTAAGTAAACCTAGAGTAGTTATCTACTCGGACTCATGCATAATGCTTTCCACCTAAGCTAGCACTTCTAGTGGGTCCTATCAAGTCCATATGAATAAGTTGAAGGGGTCTAGTTGAACTTATAATATTTTTGGCTTTGTGAGTGGTATGGTGTTGCTTCTCCATTTGGTAAGGACTACATGTCTTGTCTTTGGAGAAATTTAGCTTAGGAAGTCCTTTCACTAACTTTCCTTTAGATAGGCTTTGAAGAAGATCCATGCTTGCATGTCCAAGCCTTCTATGCCACAACCAAGCTTCCTTGCTCAAAGACATAAGACACTTAAAAGGTTGGTTAGCCAAATTGTCTAAGTCAATTGAGTAGGTATTGCCTTTCCTTTCACCCTTGAAAATAACCTTATCATCCACTAATGTGGTGACTCGGCATTCCTTAGGATCAAAGGTGACTCTATTACCTTTGTCACACAATTGACTTACACTTAACAAATTATTTTGTAAGCCACTAACTAATAAAACATTATCAATTAAAGAGCAACCATTCTTACCCATGGTTCCAATGCCAATTGCCTTACCCTTGACAATATTACCAAATGTGACATCTCCACCTCTTTTTTCTTTCAATGCCATGAATATCTTTCTATTTCCTATCATATGCTTGCAACATCCATTATCCACATGCCAATTGCTTGATTTGGTGGTTGCTACACTCCCTTACATAACAAAAGTGAGTTACCTTTTCTTAGGTACCTAAACATACTTAGGTCCTAGGGGGTTAGGAGATGAAGGGTCCTTTAATTTGAGGTGAGCCTTCCTAATATAGCAATGAATATTGATGTGTCCAAATCTCATGGAATAATGACATTGAAACTTAAACTTGGGAGTCTTTCTTCTATGCACAAATTTAGTATGAGTAGGAGGCCTTCTCATACCTTAACTATGTGAATGCATGCATGTACATGTATGATGAGTAGGAGTAGAGAATTTCTTATGAGAGAGAGTATGCTGTTTATTGTACATATAGGAATGTTTAGCTTTTTGAGTCTTGGCTCTTGAGCTTGAGGGAGCCTTCCCTTTGCCCTTAGGCTTAGGAGGCTTAGTGTTAGGAGCACTTTTCTTCCCAATTACCTCAACCCTTGAGGTTTGAGGTTCTGAAGATCTAACAAATATGGTTTGAGATGATGAGGAGACTCATTGAAGTCTAAACCATATATAATTAGTGGTGGTCTTTGTGACACAATAATGTGTCCAAGGCTTCTTTTCCTTTATGGAACTTAGAGATTGAGCTTCTAAGCTCAATGACTTCTCCCTTTAGAGTGTCATTCTCCTTTCTTAATGAAGCCATTAAAGAAGATGATGTAGAAAGACTATCCACAGATTTTTTTGATCTCATCATTGGATGCTCTCAATTCTCTTACAATATCATTGATGGATTTATAATCATCCTCTAATTTTAGACATTTTCTTTTGTAAGATTTCATTTGTTACTTGTATTTGTCATATCTCATCGTTAGAGCCTCTAGAAGCTCTTCATATATCTTATCAAATTCAAAATTAGAATGAGAATGGGAAGAAGTACTTACCTCATTTGTAGAATCTTCTTGTGCCATGAAACAAATATTAACAACTTCTCCTTCTTCATGTTCTTCACTTGAGCTGTCATCCCAAGTGGCTGAAAAGCTCTTCTTTTTCTCCTTGTCCCATCTCTTCTTCTTCTTTAATTTTGGACAATCGTACTTAATGTGGCCTTGCTTGCCACATTCATAGCAAGTGACATCGTTGGATCTTTCTCTTGGACCAGGAGCTGTCTTCTTCAAACTTTTTCTTTCTTTTCTTTTTTTGATCAACTCCTTTGTCCTTCTTGAGAACATTGCTAGCTCCTCTTCTTCCTCGTCACTTTATTCATCACTTGAGGTAATTTCTAACTCCTCCTTTGTTGAGGATTTGAAAGCTAGGGTTCTTCTTTCTTTATCTGGTTTATCTCCTTGGCCTCTTAGTTTCTTCATTTGCTCATCTTTTTGTAAGGCCAACTCATGAGTTAAGAGTTTGCCTATCAATATGTCTGTTGGCACCTTTCCAATCTTCTGATTAGACTCTTCGATGCTGCACACTCTAGCACTAAATTTATCTAAAGGAAGAGTTTTAAGGATTTTTGTGTTTACCTTATAGTTTGTGAGAGTCCTTCTGAATTGGTGATAATAGATAAAAGCCTATTCATCATTTCGGTGATGCTTTCATGGTTCTTCATCATGAATAGCTCTCATTTCGTCACATACATCTCCAACTGGTTTGACTTAAATAGTGTTGTGCCTTTATGGTAGTTCTCAAGGGTCTTCTAAATGGCATGTGTTGTTTGACACTGTTACACTCTTCCAATCTCTTTTCTAGAGAGAGAGAGCTTAGAATAATGGCCATTGCCCTCTTATTTTTGCCATTTGATCTCTGGTGAGCTTTAACCCATTCTTCCCTTAGGATAAGTTCTTCAATTCCATCCACTACTTTAGTGGGTGGCTTCCATTCTTTGACAACCATATCCCAAAGGTCCACCACTTTTGTGTCAAGGTAGATTTCCATTTTATGCTTCCAATAAATATAGTTGGATCCATCAAAGTGAGGCTTGAGGTGTGAGTGGATTCCGTCTTGTGCCATTGATCTTTTCTCACCCAATAAAGGCTTGTTTGTGAGACTTGGCTCTGATACCACTTGTTGGCCCTAGGCACCAAGAATGAGGGGTTAAATTGGTGTATAAAAAAAATTTAGAAGCAAAGGGATAGAGAAGAGTAGAAAATGAGGCACATGATTTATAGTGGCTTAGGTATAATCGACCCTATGTCCACTCCCTAATTCTCTGCAGTTGGGTGTTCCACTGACTTCAAATGGTGTTTCTAAACTCAGACCTAACTTTTACACTTTTGTTTTTAAGGCTCACACAATAACCTTTACACTATGTGTTTTTAAGGCTCACACAAACAACCTTTACACTGTGTTTTTAAGGCTCACACAACAACCTCTCTTTAGTGTTTTTACAGGCTTACACTATAACCTTTACAACTAGTGTTTAATGCTCACACCTAACAATCACTTAAAGAATATAAAAGATTGAGTTGTAAAATTGCAAGAGTTTTGGGTTACAAATTAGTGAATTCTCTTGCATTTACATATATTTGGTGAGGTATTTATAGCCTTTACCCACCAAAGAGACATTGCAATACAACTGGTAGCAAATCTCTAAAGTATGCTAGGCAAATTTTGCATTAAATGCTTGTCAGGCTTCATTCGCGGTTGCTACTACTCTTTCATAGTTATGATTTTTCAATTTCCATACGGGAGCAAAAAATTGCAGCGAAAATCCTCGTTTATGTCCAACGGCTAGTCCACATGTCATCTTCTCATTAGTTCACTAGGAAAATATAGCCGTTGCCTTTCAACCTAATCACAAAAGTAGCGGTCGTGATTTTTCTTATACAGTGCGCAACTTAGGGCGCGTATTCATCTGTCAAAATGTCTATCTTTTTCTTCATGAATCACAGTCACTACCCATAAGTTGCCATCACAATTTTTGTCTTCCAACAGATGCCTAGGACACTTACTTAATTCCCTCTTGAGTTACTTTGAAAGTCGCAATCGCGACTGAGACGCAACACTCACTGTGAATTCGTCTGTAACTTTGGCACTTTCATCTTTGGATGAATCACGACAGAGAAGTGGTCTGTAAATTTGCTTATCCAATTTTCAACCTGTCTTAAGCTAAGTTGTGGTCGTGATATTTGAAGTTATTGTCGTGAATTAGGAGACACTTTGCTTTCTTTAGAGATTATGAACTTCATCCAACTTTCAATTTATAGACTAACTAAAAACTACAAAACAACACTTAATTGAAACATTAGAATTGATTAATGTCCTTTGTAAGATCAAAAGAGATCCAAGACTTAGGATTAACTATCCTAGTCTAACAAGAACTCTTAGGATATCAAAGTCTTAAGTTAAGGGTACCAACAAGATACTTATATATGTGTTTCACAACATGCAAGTGAGACTCTTTAGGATTAGATTGATATCTAGCACATAAGCAAACACTGAACATAATATCAGGTCTAGAGGCTATGAGATAGAGTAGACTACTAATCATACCTTTGTATAGCTTTTGGTCCATATTCTAACCACGTTCATCCATGCTTAGCTTGATGTTAGTGCTCATAGGAGTTTTACAAGGGTTGTTCTTATCCATGCCAAATCTTTTGATTAGTTCCTTTGTATATTTGGCTTGGTTGATGAAGATTCCTTCTTTCCTTTGTTTGATTTATAATTCAAGGAAGAATTTAAGTTCTCTTATTGTGTTAATTTCAAACTCACTCTTCATTACTTTAAAAAAATCTTCACATAAGCAAACATTAGTAGCACAAAATATGATATCATCTATATATATTTGCACTAATAATATGTCTCATTTTTTTTTCTTAGAAAATAGAGTTGTATCTACCAAACCTTTGGAAAAAAATTTTTCAATAAAAAAGTTGCTCAATCTCTCATACCAAGCTCTTGGAGCTTGCTTTAAGCCATATAAGGCTTTGGTCAGCTTAAACACATAATTAGGAAAGCAATGGCTTTCAAAACTAGGAGGTTGTTCAACATAGATTTTTTTATCAATGTACCCTTTTAGAAAAACACTTTTGACATCCATTTGATATAACTTGAAATTCAAGTGAGATGTAAATGCAAGTAAAGTTCTAATGGCTCCAAGTCTAGCTACAGGTGTAAAGGTCTTATTAAAATCAATCCCTTCTTTTTTGTTATAACCTTTGGCTGCTAATCGAGCCTTATTCCTTACAATGTCTTCATGTTCATCAAGTTTATTTCTATAGACCCAATTGGTTCCAACAATAGGATGGTTATGTGGTTTAGGAACTACACTTTGTTTCTTTCCAATTGGTTAAGTTCTTCTTGCATAGTAAGAACCCAATGTTCATCTCTAATGACCTCAATTATGGTATTAGGCTTAATAAGGGATAAAAAAGCAAAATTAGTACATGCATTTCTAAAAGAAGACCTAGTTGTTACCTGAATCGATAGATCATCAATGATAAGATCTCTTGGGTGATCTTTCTTAAAAATCCAGCACTTTTCCAGTTGAGTTTGCTTTTTAATAGGAGTAAGAAGATGAAGACCTTCAATTCTTTCATTCTTAAAGTCTTGTAGCTTATCCATGTTCTTTCCTTCTTCTCTAATGTTTAGCTCCCTCATGGGTCCTGTAAGATCATCAATATATTTTCTTTTTTTTTTTTTTGAAGAAGTGGGTTTAGATTCATCAAATATAACATGCATAGACTCCTCTATAACAAGTGTTCTCCTGTTGAAGACTTTATATCCTTTGTAAGTAGTTGAGTATCCAAGGAAAATTTCATCATCGAATTTGGAGTCAAACTTACCAAGGTTGTCTTTAGTGTTTAAAATAAAGCACTTGCAACCATAAACTCTAAAATATGCAATCTTGTGCTTTTTATTGTTCCACAACTCATAGGGAGTTTTCTTTAAATGGGCCTCACTACGACTATTTAAGACATATCATGAAGTGTTTATAGCTTCAACCTAAAAATACTTAGGAAGATTGTATTCATTTAATATGATTCTAGCAATTTCTTGAAGAGTTCTATTCGTCCTTTCTACCACACCATTTTATTATGGTATTTTAAGAGTTGGGAAGTTCTGTGGGATACCATACTATTCATAAAAGCTATGAAACTTGGCATTCTCACACTTTCCTCCATGGTCACTCCTTATAAAAGAGATTTTCAAATCATTCTAGTTTTGAATTCTCTTGGCAAAGGTTCATTAAAATAAGAATCCTTGTAAAGGAGGAACAATACCCAAGTATATCTAGAATAATCATCTAGTATGACAAATGCATAATGCATGCCTCCCAAGCTAGATACTCTAGTGGGGCCAAAACAATCAGTGTGAAGCAATTGAAATGGTTTAGAAGAACTTACCTTGTTCTTGGCTTTAAATAAGGATTTAATTTGTTTACCTTTTTGACATGCTTCAAAAACTCCTTCCTTTGCGAACTTGATTCTAGGTAGATCTTCAACCAAGTTTCTTCTCTTTAGCTTATTGAGGAGTACCATTCTAGCATGTCCTAACCTTCTATGCCGAGTTTTACCTTTATCCACTATGAAGACTAAACACTTTGCATTATGGTTAATAAGAGAATTTAAATCAATCATATAAATATTATGAACTTCTCTACCAACAAACATAATTTTATTTTCACTCATCCTTGATACATATCATGCTTATGGCTTAAACAAAACTCTATGACCTTTGTCACACAACTAACTTACACTTAGCAAGTTTTGCTTGAGTCCATTAGCAAACAGTACATTATCAAGGATAGGTGAGTCATCATCCTTACCATTTTTACCTATGCCAATAATTTTGGCTTTACCATTGTCTCCAAAAGACACATTTCTAAGAAATTCAATCTTTTTCAATTATGTGAAGAATTTTCTTTCACCTATCATATGCATTAAACATCCACTGTCAAGATACCACTATTGCTCTCTAACTTGGGATTTCAATCACATATGTAAAATAAGGAAGATTATGTCATAGGTACCTAAATCTTCTTAGGTCCTATGGGGTTAGCACTTGCCAACTGCTCATCATGCCTTTTGGATTGGTAATGTGGCCATTTATACCACAGTAGAAATAATCATTATCAAAGTGAGCTAATATCCTCCCTCTAGGTGGTCCATTCATATAATGTCTCTTAGACTTGTAGCTTCTTTGAGCAATGTGTCTAGGAGTATTTCTCATGTGAGGAATTCTCTTGTGATGTGTGTGTCTTTTCCCATAAAATGTCTTTGCACACTTTGCCTTTTAGGCTTATAAGAGTGATGAATGTAGGCATAATTTGATTTATGGGGAGTATTTCTTTATTGTGTTTGATTGTGTTGAGACTTCCTTCTTGAGCCATTATTAGTGGCATTTTCCTATTTGGAAACTTTTTACTTCATAAAATAGTTAGAACCATTATTCTCTTTGGCCTTAACAAAGACTATTTGAGAAGAGGAGGGAGCTATTAAAGTGGTGGCATTATAACCCAATCCATATTTGATACATGGACTCTTTCAAGCCTCAAAGAAGTAGTCTAACTTCTTCTTTCTTGTAGTGGACTTACTGAGATTTTCCTTTAGTTTAAGGTTCTCAGTTGTAAGAGACTCTACCTCTTTAGCTAGAGTTTCTTGACTCTTAGCACTTTCTTTTAAGGATTTGTTCTCTCATTGAAGAGAAAAGGTATTAGACTTGAGAGTTTCAATGCACATAGTGAGTTTGGTGATTATATAATACAATTTATCTCTAAAATAAGAGCTAAAAGCATTTAACTTTTTGTCACCTTCACCATTACTATGATTATTGGAAGTGTGTTCACTTGAGGATTTATTAGTTTGCTCCTTAGTTGCCATGAGATAGAGGTTAGCTAGCTTATTTCTTATTTCATCTTCATCAGGTTCAAAATCACTAGTGTCATTCCATATGGCTTTGTACACTTTCTTTCCTTTCTTAGAGGTTTAGTTTCTAGAAGAGGCCTTAGTTTTCTTGACCTTAGGATAGTCTAATTTTATATGTCCTTTCTCATTACATCCATAATAGGTGAGTTAACTTTTGGTGCCTTTCTTCTTGTAGTTCTTTACCTTCTACCCGTTTTATTTGATGGAAACTTCTTTACTTAGTTGGTGATGAAGGCAAGATGCTCATCTTCACTACTATCTTCATCATCATGTGAAGAGGAAGAAGTTAGTAAGAAGTAAAAGCATTTCATAATATAATTTTTTGGTTTTCAATACCAAGTCTTTATTTGTTATCCCTTTGTTTTCAGTAGGCTTTTCAAAAGTGATCTCATGAACCAATAACTTTCCCATAAGCTCATTAAGTGACAAGACTTTTAGTTTGTTAGTTTCCTCTGTAGCTGTCTTCTTAGCTTCCCACATATCTTTAGGAAGTGTTCTCAAAATTTTTGCTACCATGTCCTTATTTGTATATGACTTCCCTAAGGTTTTGCTACCATGTCCTTATTCGTATATATCCTTATTTGTCTATGAATTTGTTGTACATCTCAATAATAGTTTCATCCGGTTGGTATACAAATGTTTTATACATGTATGTATGCATTTGTGTTGTTTTCTTTTTTACTTCACTACTTGCTTCATGCTGAGTTTGCAATGTCTCCCATATCTCTTTGGTTGATGTACACATTTGCAACTTAGCATATTGAAACTTATGGATTACATAGAAAAAAACATGTATTGCTCTCCTATTTTTTAAGTTTACCTTCTTTTCTTTAGTAGTCCACTTGCTTTTTAGCTTTGGTACTAGAACAACTCCAACAAGCTTTGTTGGTACCTCTCTTTCTTCTTCAACAATGTCCCATAAGTCAATGGTTTCACTTCATAGAAGATCTCCATATGATTCTTCCAATAGCCATAGTCAACTCCCTTAAAGAATGAAGGCTTATGGATGAATTGTTATTCTTCATGACTTGCAATGATCTTTGCTCTATGCACTTAAGATTTATTTAAGAGACCTCCTACTTTAATACCAATTATTATCCCTTAGTGCCCTAGAAATGGGGGTTGAATAGGATAATGATAAGTGTTAAAAATTAAACCTAAGTGAGAGGAAGAATAAAGACACAAGATTTATAGAGGTTCGACACAATTGGCTTACGTCCTCTCTTCTAGTATCTCAATTAGAGCCTTTCATTATCTTGATAGCGTAAGGTGCTATTAATAACCTTTACAAATGATAAGTTTTCTAGCACAACCAAGCCTTTGCAAGTGATAGATTCTTATGCTCTACAGATTCTCATGCTCTATCAGTCTCTTACAAGTACTTTCACAAATACTACTTAACCATAATCCAAAGTAGTTTGTAGGTACTACCTTAAGCCTTCCACAAGTTATAGTTTTTTGGGTTTCCCAACATAGGATTTCCTCAAATTAAATACATAAGTTTAAGAGGGAAAAAAACTTTTTCACTCAAGTAATAAAGTCACTTTAAGTATTCTTACAAGATATGTTTGATGAGGTTAAGAATGTGAAGAGAATTTCTAAAAAGTTTATTCTTCAAAGACTGTTTTGAAGATAACTCTTGCAAGCTTTAAGTAATGAACTTCACTTGATTTCTAGATCACTATTTGTTCACCCTTTTGATTAAGAATAACTTTTACAATAAAATACTTCCTTTAATGGAACAGTTCTTTATGTGTTTCTATTGAGAATAAGTCATTTTATATTATGAATAAAGAACTAGTCGCTAGAAAAGAAGATGTCACTTTACATTACAACTGTAGGCTTTCAACACTCGTTAAGTATTCTCTGCGCCCATTGCTAAGGCATCAACCATTATTGATTTCATGCAAATTTATGGTTATCAAGCAAAATACACCTTCAATGATTATTGGCTTTATCGAAACGCCCATTAGAACTATCTGTTTAGACAACCTAACTCAAGGCTCCTCATTTGACTTTTAGATTTGTTTAATTCACTATTTCTTCAATGGCCATTGGATAAAAACAATGGTAGTTACTTTTCAACTTTAATGCCCATTGAAGAAAAATCAATGCCTATTGTTGATTCCCAAAAAGTATGAACTTGATGCTCTAGTTTACAAGGTCTACATAAGTCCTTGAATAGCTGTTGAAGAATTCTCAATGCCTATTAGATGTACTCAACATTTGTTGAGATATTAAGGATGCCTGATTGGGGGATCCAGTGCCTTTAGCATAATCTAGAGAGCTTTTTCAATACTTGTTGTGAAGGACCAATGCCTATTTTAAATTCTAGAGGGTTTTGATCAATCTAAGGTATTTTATCCAACACATGTTGTGAAAATGAAATGCTTATTGTAAGAGCAAGATGAACGATGGTTGCAAGGTTAAATATACATAAACATGTTAGAGCAATTGTCCAACACCTATTGGGAATATGGTAATGCCCATTGAGAAGTCTAAAAGGCTATATTCAAGATAAAGTGTTTCTCTAACGTCTATTGTGACATTCCAATGCCTCTTGCTAGAACCACAATGCCTGTTGAAAATAGACAACACTCATTAGTTTGTTAAGCTGTGTTTGCCTTAATTTTCACTCTCTAATACTTTAAGTTTTCAAACATAATTCTTTCTCTAAATATCATAGTTCAAAGAGTTGATGCACTTGTAAGTTCTAACATAAATAAATTGGACAAAGGTTAGCTCTTTAACTTGTTTGTAATCATCAAAATAAGATTTGGAACTCTGAGGTTCAATAAGTAACTAATGAAAAAAGGTAAGTAAAAGAAAACAAAGATAAGTAAATAGAGTCCTTAATCAACGCCTTACCAATTCTCTAACTTAGGATGCCTAATACATGTTTCTAAGTCCTCAATCACACATAACCCAACATCACATGAAGAATATGACAAACACAATGCATAACAAAAAACATTAGAAAAAAAAAAAAGAGACATGAAACACAAGCACTTTGGAGGATCTTAAAGGGATAAGGTAAAATCATCACAATATAGGTCTTAGGGTTGATGAACCTTCTCCCTTTATTCCTTACTAAGAGCATGACATCCATATGCATTGCTAGCCATTAAGGAGGTTAAAATATTAATCAATAAGGAAGAAATTTCAAGGCCAAAACATATACTGAATAACCTATATTGGAATAATCATAGCCATAGTAGAGCACTTAAGGTCCTAGGAATAATAAACTCCTCACTTAGTCACTACTCCAAAAGTATCAAAATAGAACCTTAAGAATCACATTAATATTAAAATAGAATAACACAAAGTGTCAGTGTAAAATGAACTATGAAAACCTTTTTAAACTCATTCAAAATTCCATTTCTTAAGTGAATAGGAATCCTTGGCCTTTGGCCTTCGCCTATTTTGCCATTGGAACCTTTAAACATAAAAAAAAAAAATTTTGAAAGAAAGAAATTTGGGTGAGAAAAAGACAATTTTGTAAACTATTCTCTAGACTGAGGAGGGTTGTACAACCCACTTTAAGGGCTATGTAGCCCAAATAAAGGGATATACAAACTACATAAAGTCTGTACAACCCACCATTCTTGGGTTTTTAAAAATAGAAAGAGAAAAAGAAGGGAAAGAAGGGAGAAGGGGAAGGATCTCCTACATGCCTTTTTATGATTATCTTTCCCTTAAAGGCTCACATTTGATTTTTATCCTTTAAAATGGTTAGGAATACTTAAGGAATGCAAAGAGAAGGCCTTGTTCCACCTTAGGAATGATTGGAATGAGTTAGGGTTTTAATGTTTTTATTTTGGTGATGGCTATAGAGAAAATTTGGTAAAGTTTCCCTAGGGTTTTTCGAAGCCTCTTCACACTCTTCAAATAATGGGGTATTTATAAAAGAAAAAAAGTGCACCAAAGCTTAAAATGGTTTTAGTTACGTCTTATTCATGTCCAGTCACAAAGAAGGAGATGAAAGTTTTAAAATTAAGGTTTGAAGAAGCGTTCTATAGCAAAGGTGTGGGTTGTGTAGCCCAGGGTTAAAAGGAGGGGGGGACCTATTCTAGAATGGTTTAAGGTTTAAACCTTGGTTTTACAACCTAGTTTAGTAGACCATACAACCCACTAAATAGGGCTAGCAACCTTTTGCTTAGTGGTGGACTTGGACCTGGGCTTAGTCTTAGGTTTGGCTAGGGCTTTTCCAAAGTCTCTTAAGGCCTTGTTTCCTTTCCTTTTACAATTACCCTTGCATTCTAATGAATAATTTTAGTGATTTTCATTATCGAGCTTGCATCTTGAGGCCTTAAATTTGATGTTTATAGACTTTCTCAAAATGAATATTGTGTAGATGATAATTCAAACACATTTAGCATTTAATGTGAGTTCATAAATATGCTTGTCATTATTAACACAACATTTTGAAATTTAAGCTTGAGCTTTTGTTATCATCTAGATAAAAAGTTTAAATTTCTTTTTTCATCTTTATACACTATAAAATGATAAAGACCATTATCTGAATAAGAAGATCAATCTCTTATTTGTCTGATACATTTTTTGAAAAGTAATTAAGAATATATATATGTATGTTAAAAATATAAGTACATTGATATCCATTATCATTTAGACATCAATTAAACATTTGCAAGCTCTGGAAAAGAGTTAATAATATAAGTACATTGATATCTACGCATTCCTTGAGATTTTGTATGCTCAGGAATAGGCTTTGTTATTAGATTTATAATCATATCTCATGTAGAGATGCACTTCATATTTCCTTTTTTATGTTCCACCATGTCTTTAGTTAAATTATACTTAATATCTAGATGCTTGATTTGACAATGAAACTCTGGATCTTTAGTCTATGTAATAGCTGCTTAATTGTCATAGTGACTAATATTAGACCATTAGAACTAGAGGTGACCCCCACCATCATCAAAAAATATTTTAAACCATATAACTTCTTGTACTATTCAACTTCCATTATAGACAGGGTTATACATGACCATTTCTTACTACTCTAAGATATAATGACATTACTAGGTAAGAAAATGAAACTAGAGGTAGACCTTTTCTCATTTAAGTCTTCTTCTTAATTAGCATCAATATAACCTCTCAAATGTATATCATATCTTTGATAGCATATTAAATAATATAGTTCCCTTTAAATAGCTTAGAATCCTCTTTACAACTTTCTAATATGTTGGGCATGGGTTAAATTAATATCTACTTACCATGCCAACGACATAATTGATGTCTAGTCTTATGCACATCATGGTGTACATTAAACTATCAACCATACTATCATAAGGAAATTTATTCGTTTGTTCCTTCTCCTCTATGGTCTTGAGACACAATCTTTAACTTAAACCTTTGCTTTTAGCTATAAGAATATCAATGGGTTTATAATCTTGCATCTTAAAATGTTCAAGGACTTTTCTAATATATGTCTCTTATGAAAGAGACAATATTTTCCTTGAATGATTTCTTGAAATCTTAACTTTAAGAATATATATAGCTTTATCTATATGATTGATTTCAAAGTTAGATGACAACCTTACTTTAATGTCATTAACATACTTTTTTTTGTCATTTCTAGCTATAAGTATATCATCGACATATAATGAAAAAATCATAAATTTATCCTTTGACCTTTTGATATATACATAATGATCCTCCTCACTCATAAGGAAATCATTTGAAATGATTGTATTACAAAATTAAATGTACCATTACCTTAAAGATTGTTTGAAACCATAAATAGACTTTAAACATCTACAAACATTTTATTTGTGGCCTTTTTAATGAAATCTATTAGTTATTCCATATTAATAACTTCATCCAATTCTCCACTGAGAAATGCAATCTTTACATCCATTAATCTAATTCAAGGTCCAAGTTAGCAACTGTAGCTAGAATTAAGCAAATTGAGGTAAATCACATGATTATTGTGTGTACCTTTCACAACTAGTTAAGCCTTTTATCTCTTAATGGAACCATCTACCTTTTGTTTTATCTTGAGAAATACATTAATTTCTAATGGATTTTATATCCTTTTGGGTTAACCAACTCCTAACATAAAAAGATCTTACAGGCTAAATCTTCTTTTTCATTACCTTATTTCATTTATCCTTAACAGGGTAAGAAAGAGCCTCTTTTGCATTCTTTGGCTTATCCTTCTCTTATGGAAGAATCATAAGAGCTTCACCACCTTCAATCTCAAATTGATGGCTAGTTATGCTTGCATGATTAGTTCATTGCAATTGAGACTCATTAATTCTCAAATTTCTCCTACTTAGACTAGGATCACTTTCATTTGCATGAGATGATGGAATTGGGATAGGTATGTCAACATCCTTCAACTAAAATAAGGTGATGTTAATAAGTATGGATCTATAGTTTTAAATAGTGATAAGTCATAACTTATCTCACCTTATTTAGGAAACTCAATTTCTAAGAATGTGAAATTGTATGATTCGAACTTAGTTGTAGTCTCACCATCTTGCTCACCTATGAACATAACTATTTGAGGTTTTGAAATACATTATAGAGATACCTTTCTTTCCTTTAGGAACTAACTTATCATATTTATGAAACTAATCATAAACATAAATAAGACATTCTAAAGGTTTTAAAATACTTAGGTCTGGTTTTTTTACTAATCCATGACTTATATAGAATGGTGCCGACTAATTCCATAAACCCTCAATTAAGTACAAATATGACAGTCAATAGTGTATCACCCTAAAAGGTGATAGGCAATTAAGCTTGTGCCATCATAAACCTAATCATCTCAAGATGTGTTTTATTTCTTCTCTTTGCTTTATACAATACCATTTATTATGGAGTTCAAGGAATACTCAACTGATGTTGTATTCCTTTTCATCTCATAGCTCTCTGAACTAATTAGATAGATATTCTCAACTTCAATTGTTTTTTAAAGCTTATTTTTCTATCAAATTGATTTTTAACTAGATTCATATAAATCTTAAAGCAACTTAACACTTTAGATTTATGGGATATCTAATAGATGTAACCAAATGTAATGAATATTTAATAAATGTGATTAAATAAAATGCTTCATGCTTAGTTTTCACATTCATAGGATCACATATGTTGGAATGAATTAATTGCAATAGAAACTTAACCAGATAATTTTTGCAAATTGACAAATCTATTTTGGCAATATTGGTCAATAAGCCTTCTCTAGCTAACCTATTCATTCTTTGTTGACCAATAGGCCAAGCCTAACATGCCATATATTCACATCATTCTCATAATCATGCAATGTCGCAAATATAGAACAACTTATATTGCAACTACTTAAGTCATAATCCAAATCAATGATAACAAATAATTCATAAAATAACTAGAACCATTATCCTTAAACTTAAATTAACATGCATACCATGAAAGTACTAATTGAAACCTAATCTAAGTAACACCAATATAGAAATTAAATTCTAGCAAATCTGTGAAAACAACAACACAACATGTAGGAATAAGGTTCAATCATCACACATGATAACTTGCATGTGGCAATCCCTTTAACTTCAACTTTGGCATTGTTTCCCGTAAATATCCACCTTGCTTCATATAGGGCTCATCAAAAGTCCACAAAGGCTTATTTATCCTTTACTATATGTTTTATGGTGCTTGAGTCTACAATCCACAAAGGATGTGATTCAGTTAGAGAAATAGAGCTAGAAATAAAAAGTTTGCTAACATATATGTAATAAGGTGCCTTTTCAACTTGACAAAATATCAAGCAAAGTGACCATGATTGTTATAGTTATAACACCTTACTCTTGTTATATTTCTCTTCTTGTTATGCTTTTTCTTAACATACTAGTTTTGCTTAAGCTTTTTACTTGGCTAAGCTTTTCTTTTTCCCTTATCTTACTAGGACCCATCTTAATGCATACACTTTTTATCCTAAACCTCGATGTGAGCTAGGTCCAACCACATATACATTAGTACTTGACTTATTATCTTCAAGGTGATCTTTTTCTAACTTAAGGTAGCGCATTGCATCTTTAAAGGTTTTGATATTTTCATTATAGGTTAAATGTATCTTCATGTGCTCCCAGTTTTAAGGTAAGGAATGAATAACAACTTGCACTTATTGCTCGTATCTTAAGGTATGACCAACATTTTTTAGCTTACTTATCATGTTTGGCATTTGCCTTAAATGCTTTTTCATATTGTGTTTAAGATGTTTCTTATTTATCTTAAACTTGAAAGTTAGAAATCTGAGCTTGATTACAAATGTACGTAAAAACTTTAACTTAAATACAAATCATATATCCTTGGCATTATCATACTTGCAAAACTCACACTATGAGCATTAGACTTTGGTTGCTTAGGATGCATGTCTAATGATAAGAAACTGTTTGAATTCTTCTACAAAGAATAAGGGAAATAATGCCTAGAAAAGGGTAAAAACTTTAGAGAAACCTTGGATCAAACCTACCTTCCATTCAACCAAACCTTAAGAGCCTTTTAGTGAGAGCATCAATTATCTGTACTACCAACTTAGATGGTTGTATGGCCAATTGAAGAGGGTTGTATAGTTAATGGTTGTACATATAACTTACTAGAGTCTAAAAGCAAAAAGCTTTAAAAATTGTACGCCATCAAGCCTTAAAGTATTATGCAACCAACCTAAGATCTACATAGACATCTCCATGGTTATGCAGACAATTTTCAAATCCTAATATCTAGAATTTATTTTATTCTTATTTATAGAGAGTGTGGGATAAGGTGTGATTTAAGTCATTAAGCTCAATTGTATCCATTCTTTTTTATAAATACCTTTCCCATTGATGGTAGAGGGAGATGCTTTTCTACTCTAACAAAACTCTATTAAAATTGATTCTCAAACCTTAAGAAAACCTCATCCCAAATAGAAAACACAAATACCAATATATATCAAAAGGATTCAAGGTGAACCAATAATTGTAATACTCTTTTACATTGTATTCCCTTGTATTTGGAAGAAAGTTCAAACATCAAAGTACCTTTGAGGGTAAAAGACACCATTCAGGGCATTTAAGGACTCATTCTCCCTCCCCTTTTCCTTTCTTTCTTTTTCTTCTTTCTTCTTTTATATTTTTATTTTTAGTAAGCCAAATGGGTTGTACAGATGATTTGTGGTCTGTACATACCACTCTTTGGTTTGTATGGCCCTCTTTCAGTACTCGTAGAACTATTTTAACAACTTTGCTTCATACTTGTTCTTTGTGGTTTTCTTAATCTCTTATGATCTTTTGCAAGCCTCACATAGTAGAAATAAGGTAGGTTACAATAACCTATGGCTCTTTATTCCTCATTTTTAAGGTTATAGTCATGAAAATTATTGGATTTAACTTGTATACTTTGTCTTTTTTATATCTAATTTGCTTTATTTTTCCTTATCTTGTATGTTTGATCATGGGTGAACTTGAAAGAGAGAGGGTTACAATCCTTATGATATCCCTCCCATTTTAGTAGGCATTTTCAATATTTGTCATTAATGTTGCCATTTAGCCTTTACCATCATAAGTGAGGGTAAGCTAGCCCTTTCATGGCTAACTTGTCTCCCTTTTCTCCCTTTATGACATTGGTGGTTATACATAAGAATGGGGGAGGAGCCATAGTCTGACAATCCCTATTTTCATCCTTTTTGCATGTTTTTATTTATCTTATCTTTAGTCTTTTGGCACTTTAGTTGTCTTTCCACTTTTCTTAACATCCTAGCCCCATCCATGGCTAGCGATTCACCTTGTGTTGCCCTTAACATGATGCATCTTTCAAGACATATAAGAAGAGGATTTAAAATCCTATAGCCCCTCATTTGAACATTTATTTTATGCCCTATTGCCCTTTGACCTCTATTTGCATGATTATCATCTTATGCCTTATGTGTTGATGTTATTTTATACTATTATTATGTTTTGTGATTCATTTTGTGTTTAATATGATTAAAGATGACTATGGAAAATAGATTAGACTCCCCAATTAGCTTTCGAACCTATTAAATGATATTGGATACCATAGACTAATAGGCTAAGGCCTCAAGTGACAAGATGAGGTAGTATGCTCCCCCATTTTGATTGTCCATTCTTAGGAGGCTTGAAGGGATATTTTGTTTCCTTTAGACACTTGATTTAGGTAATAGTATGTGTTTTCTTTTGCATGTTAGGGGATCCATTTAATGCATATTTCATGTCCATTTAATTAATTGCTTTAATTCTTTATGCTTACATATGTACCACCCTTCCTATGGTGATTGCTTATAATTAATTAGATACTGTGAATGGTTAATAATGCACTATATGAATGTTTTATGGATGCTCAATAGACTAATTAATCAACAAGGCTAAAATTCTAATAATGATCCAAAGATGCTCGAAGGTTGAATTCTAAAATCTAAGCGATTTGGGGTGCCTAACCTCTTTCCCATGCGTACCCAATTCTCGGACTCGATCTTTGATGGAGTAAAGATGAATCAAGCCTTTTAGATTACTTAATAGACTTAAAATCCATCTTTTTTGAAATTTCATCCCGACCAAAATTGGATGATAATTCTCATCAAATTAAGGGTGGTACCAATGTATTATGCCACATTGGCCCTCCATTTACCACTTGATTTTAATAAAGGTTTCTATATATCATGCAACCTTCAAATGGTCCCTGATGGCCATACACGTTCCATAAGAAAGGGGTTGTACCAATATATGACCTTTGTCCTCTTGACCTTTCGATGGTTGATTAAAGGTTAGGACTTGCAAGTAAAATTCAACTCGTTTGAGCATAGTCGCAAAATCGAGGTACACATACACTCATGACATCATCATTTATGCTACTCAGTAATATAATACGAGCTATAAATTTTTTTTTCCTTTCAAGCTTCATAGGCATCAAGGTCTCTCCTATGTGAGGTTGCAGTGCCTTTCTCTAGCTCCTTCTTGATTTATTTAAAACTTCAAGAGCCTTTTGCTCTTTCAACACATTGTGTATCTTCATACTTCAAACCTTGTAATTATTACCATTCAGTTTCTCACCCTTATTAAACTTGACAATATTATTTTTAAAAGCAAATGATATTTATAAAAATATAAAGTTCTATGTATTGTCATTAATTAATTATGTTGATAAATAAATTGCATTAGGTTTAAAGTCAAGAGATCATGTAATTTATAATCATCATCTAAGGCCCTAACACAAGATAATTATTGACCTAATTAACTAATGCAAAGTTTTATTCTTGAAGTTACTAAAACTTTTAGAATATCCAAATTACTTAGGAATATTATATGCATTTATTCGTATTTAATTACAATAAATTAAATATATCTAATCAATTAATTAAAAGCATGAATAACTAATTAGACAAAAATAAGTATCTTGATGAAAATAATATTTATAAAACAAATATATACAAATTCTAAATCCAAATTGAAAAAATATGTAAAAGTTAGATAATTTCTAAACACATAGTTATATTAGAAACAAATTCTAATATAATTAATTAGGAATTTTACAACGATGGGACAAAGGAACTCTAAAAAAAGCTTAACTAAGAGTTCAAGAAAATTTCTAGGCAATTCAAATTTATTATTATAAAATCTCTCATAAACATTATAAAAGTCTTCTACAAGACCCCATTAACTCTAACATATGACTATAAAAGATCAACTGTATCTCTATACTATGAAAATAAGGCCAATCTCAAGTCTTGATATCTCCCAACATCGGTGAGCAAACCCTTTTTTTTTTAAAATAATTTTCTTGATCTTTTCATTGATATTAATTATATGATTTACCATATGAGTCACATTGTCAAAAGAGGAAATAACTATACAATTTTTTAAATTTTTAATTATTCGATAATTTTGAGTGCCTTTATGTTGATTACCATAATTTTTTTGTAATAAATGAAAAAAGTAAATATAGTAAAGAAGTAATCAGACACATAAATTATAGTGATTAGAAAAAGAAATTATCCATTTATGTGCTATACTTATTCATCATATCATAAAGCATTTAAGAAAATTTTTTCAAAACTTTTTAAATCAAAACATAATTTTTATGAGTTTTAAATGAATTTTAACATATTTATATTCAAGAAAAATTAAATTTTCACATTTAAAAATTAATTTTAATAGTTAAAAATTAAGATAATAAACAATACAAATTTTTTTTTTAAAAAATAATGGATTAATGGATGCCTACACGCATGCCATGCATCACCTAAAGATGGTTCTCTCTCTCTCTGTTTTTTTTTTGTGTTTTTTTTTTTGATTTTTTTTTGTGAGGGATTAAATGACATGTAACCCGTAGGGGCATGGGCTAAACGAGGCATGCGGCTCATGTCGCAAACTTGCAGCGGGCCTCATGCGTCGACCAAGGCATGTGCATACCTCACACCTCCTTTAGGCATTTTTTACTCTTGAAAACTTTTTCGATAGAATATTTTTTAGATATCTAAGTTTAATGATTCATTTAATTTGTTAAAAGAAGTCTTTATCCCATCATTTAAATGAAATACACATTAAGTGAGACTGAAACATCTAAACAAACACTCTTTTTCATCTTTCTCCTCTAAAGAGTCTCTTAAACAGTTACATAGTGTATTTTAATCCTTAAAAATTCAAAGTGCAATTGCTATGGTTGCATAACTAGAATTCATACAAGGTATATTTCATTAGAAAGTTTATGAGTTGTATTATTTATATTCTTAAATTATATTATTTAAAATTAGTTATATAAATTGCAAAAATTTAATCAACATTACAATTTTAGAAATTATAAATATTAATTATTCACAAATTATAAATAATCCAATCCTATAATTTTCTCCTAAATAAATTAACACCTAGGCAATTTGTCATAAATTCAATAAGGATTTAAATCATTGGCTCTGATACCAAAGATGAGGAGAACAACACCTATTGATTTTTCCTAACATAAGCAAATTGGATTAATAACAATTTCAATTACTGATTTGAAAAAATTAAGAATGAAAAATCTCCTATCTTTTGTAATTTGTGATTTTTTTATCAAATTGTAGAAAATTATTATTTCACCTTTTCTTTTTTCTATATTGAATTTTAAAACTCGGGCACATATGTACATTCTTTCTTTTCTTTTTTTTTTTGTCAATATATTGATAGCTTTTATTTGAGTGGGAAGTTATCTATGTTGCTATGATAATTGCTAAGAGAATTAATATAAAATATATACGTTGCACTCGCAATATAGGGTAGACCCAAACTCAAAAAATTCTGCAGAATTTAATTTTATTTCTTATCTCTCTTATTAATATATGCTATGCCATCACTAATTAAGAAAAAAAATATTTCTATGATAAGTTTTCTTATATTAGGAAATAAGAAATGAAATCTCATTTTAAATTAATATTTTGGGATTTTCATATTTTTATTTGATATATCTATATAATAAAAAAATAGTAAGACATTCTAAGTTTCTAGAATTTATTCTTACTTTTAAAATAAATTAAGATACCAAACATAAAAGTAGAATAAAAATCCTATTTATATTCTATTTTTTTGTTATACCAAACATGCTCTTAGTATATTGCACCAAATCGTTGAATAAATAATAATTATAAAGCAATTAAATATATGTTGCTCTTCCATTTTTTATGTGTAAAGCATTTAGAGTACACATTACTCATTTAACAACTTGATGTAATATGCAAAAAGTAGCAAAAAATTATTCAATTAACAACATTAGAGGATTTGACATATGTATGCTAACAATAATCACTTTTAAGCTAAAAAATCTTACATATAAAAAATTTCACTAGCTTTAAAATATTAAGATTCAAAATTATATGATACATTTTCATGTTTTTCTTTAGTTTTGATAAGCGATATTCAACTACATATATTAAATTACTCATATTTGTATTACTCAAATTAAGATAATATAAATTTGTCATCCAAGTTTAGTTGATTAATTCATGATATAAGCATTTTATTCTTTTTTTTAACAAATTCAACATTTTATTTTTTAGAAAGAACAATTTCAAGAAGTTAGTTTTAATAAAAGGTGCTCCTAAAAAAACAAAATTTAATCCAATAAAACTATCAACATATGAGAGTTGTCATAAAAAAAATATTAGAACCTTATTATTTTAATTTCATATTTATTGTAATATGTGAATGTCAATAATGATATCAAGATTTTTACAGTGTATTTTTTTTTTAAAAAAGTTAATAAAATTATTAATAGAAAATAATAAAATGCGGGAATTAAGAAAATCGAGTGGAAACGTGACGTTGAGAGGTGCCGAGATATATATATATATATATATATATATATATAATTTTAGGATTATATATCAATTTAATACATGTATATATTATATATTATATATTTAAATAAAATAAAAAAATTAAATATTGTAAATATATTATATATTTGTATGCTTGAATATTAGTGAATATAATTATTTTTATAATTATAAAGCTATATTTTTATTAATTTTATGCATTCGAAATAAATAATTTTATGTTATAATATATTTTACAATATTTAAAAGGATAGTCTGTATGAATAAAATGAATTAAAAGAATTATAATTATGAAATTAAAAAAATAAATTTGGGACTGAGGTAAATTCGAATAAAATTAAACTAAAAATAAAGAGTGGAATAGAACTAAATAACCAAATTGAATTGAATTGATTTTCGGTTTCATCCAATTTCAATTTTTAATAGTATTCGGTATGGTTTTGGTCCTTTTGATTTTTAAAGACTTAGACATCGATCCAAAATTTTTTTTGAAACTCCAAATCGGACTTACTCAAGCACAACTCTAATAAATGTCCTAAAAAAGACCATTTTGAATTTTCGACATGACGAGCTTTAAGCATGTGGTCCACTTTTCCATGGTCAGGATCACGAGAACTTGACTGTTTTGATGGTAGCCAGACATAGGGCAGTATAAACACTGACTAACCCTTATACACACACACACACACACACACACACACCCTTACACACACACACACACACACACACACACACACACACACACACACACACACACACACACACATATATATATATATATATATATATATATATATATATATTATCACTGACATCTTGGACCATCAACTTCGATCATTAATCACTAACATCAATCTATGACAATCGCCAATAATTGATAGAATCTATCAATTTTTTTCATTTTCTACACATACACATATGTGTGCATTGAAATTTTTAATAATCTTATAAATAAAAATCAATATTTTTAAATATATTCTAAACACTAAAAATATATTTTTTAAAAAATATTTTTCTTATTATGTTAATTATATTTAATAGTTGATAATGAATAATTTGATTTTAGTTATATATATATATATATATATATATATATATATATATATATATATATGTATATATATATATA